>CAUYPO010079162.1:0-28442 GCA_963574435.1 Cheirogaleus major | reverse complement strand
AATAATACAAACAAAAATACAATGTAACAACTATTTACATAGCATTAACATTGTACTAGATATCTTAACTAATCTAGAGATGATTTAAAGCCTACAGGAGGATGTGCATAGGTTATATGCAAATACTCTGCCATTTTATATCAGGGACCTGAGCATCTTCACATCTCTGTATCCTGGGGTGGGGGTGGGAGTCCTGAAACCAATCCCCCAGGGATACCGAGGGCAAGTATAGCACTGCATCCATTTCTTTGTAGACTGGGCGTGGTGGCTCACGCCTGTAATCCTAGCACTCTGGGAGGTAGAGGTAGGTAGATCGTTAGAGCTCAGGAGTTCGAGACCAGCCTGAGCAAGAGCGAGACCCCGTCTCTACTACAAAAATAGAAAGAAATTAGCTGGACAACAAAAAAAAATTATATATAATATAAAAAATTATATATATATATATATATAATTAGCCGATCACGGTGGCGCATGCCTGTAGTCTCAGGTACTCGAGAGGCTGAGGCAGGAGGTTCGCTTGAGCCCAGGAGTTTGAGGTTGCTGTGAGCTAGGCTGATGCCAGGGCACTCTAACCAGGTCAACAGAGTGAGACTCTGTCTCAAAAAAAAAGAAAATTCTTTGTAGACTTGCAAGGGCTTTGCAACTTTCCGGATATCTGCCCAAGAAAGAGCCAGACCATAAATACAAAATGTATCATTCTTTCTGCGGTCATGCTAGCTCCACCTCCAGCATCCAGCCACCACCTCCCTCAGATAGAGGTCCCCCAACTCTGGGCTGACTGTACATTGCATATCAAAGAGTCCTGCGAAAGTCCACAATTGGAGAGCTAATGCCTTTTGCATGCACTTCAGAATCACTGACAGCGTAGATTACATGAACAAATGGCACCAATAAATTCAGCTGCCACCCTACTTTTCACCTGAATCTAATAAGAAATACAAAACAACATGTGCCAGGGATAAATGAATTACAATCAGAAGCAAGGACCCAGGAGAGGCAGGTGGACATTGGGATTATTTGCTCAGGTGATGGGTCATTTCTCCAAGAAGTCCAATCAGAGGTGATTGACACGGACTTTTTCAGGGAAGTTGTAGGGCAGGAGAGTTTTTTCTGCTTGCTTTGTGACAGCAGCACAACCTTTAGCAAGTGCAATATGTCCGTTGTGACCCTTTTGCACATCTAATATTATAAATAGCCATCATATTAGGAGTTAGAAATACAGCACCCACTGCTCTTCGCTGGTTTTCCTCCTGACAGAGAGGACATGCCAACAAATTAAACAGAAGTATTAGCCGCCGAGTCCTGCAGCCAGACTGGTCCGTTCCTTGTGTGACCTGATAACTGTGGATCATGCTGTAGGAGAGGACAGGAAGAGCAATCTGAATGCTGTGTCCACGTTTGTATGAAATGTGAATTGAGTCTCGGACGTACCCTTTCCTTTACTCAAGCATCCTCACAACAAGCTCTGTCTGCTGGAGTTTCAACTGCATTGTGATGCTTTCACACAACCTTACGAAGAACTGAAGGAAAAGGCAAACTCTTTGAAAATCTGATCCAAGGAAGAGACAGCACAGGTGTTTCCTGCCCTGCCTCGGTGGAATGTAATAGTGTTGTCATTCCTCTTTCAGTCCCATTCACAAACTGCCCCCACAGGGGTGCTGCCATCCTGGAGTGACTCCAGTGCAGGTACAAGTAATGTCAGATCCAAAGGGAATGTTGACTCTCCACGAGTCAACTCTCTGGAGAGCTGGAGACAGCTGCTGGTCAAGGAAATAGCTGCTAGTTAAGGCTGAGATAACCAGGCACAACAATCAGGGATCTTAAGATCAGTTTGCAAGCTGGTTCCTGCTGGAGGAACAACTAACTGGCACCTACAAAAACTGTCCCTTTTCTCCTGGGGCAAGTTGAGATGTCTTCCAAGTCTCCCACACACAGGCACAGCATAAATGCTCATGCAAATAGCCCTATACACAAACATACACATGTGCGAATATGTACACACACAGACTCACACATAGACAACCTGCCACTGGCTGAAAATACAGAGCTAGAAATAGGGCTACCCTAGAGCACTGGTCTGGAGGGATGCTTTCAGCTAGGACAAATCAGTCCTGGAGACCTCAGATTTCAGAATCCATCCAGAGCAAAGGGTCTGGAGCCATGCTGTTCAGGATGCTAGCCACTAGCCACAGGTGGCCACTGAGCACCTGAAATATGGCTAGGCTAAGTTGAGATCTGAGGTGTGTTTCAAGTGTAAGATACACCTGGGACTTTGAAGACTTAGTACAAAATAATGTAAAATATCTTGTTAATAACATGTATATGATCAAATGTTGCATTGTATTCATTTCCTATTGCTAGTGTAACAAATCGCTACGAGTTGAGTTTTGTAGCTTAAAACAACACAAATGTATTGTCTTACAATCCTAGAAGCCAGAAGTCTGAAATGGATCTTACTGAATTAAAACCAAGGTGCTGGCAGGGCTGCATTCCTTTCTGAAGGCTCTAGGGGAGAATCTGTATCCTTGCCTTTTCCAGCTTCCAGAGGCCACCTGCATTCCTCGGCTCATGGCCCCTTCCTCCTCCACCATCAAAGCCAGCAACATCCATCTGTTTGACCATTCTTCTGTACCAAGTCTCCCTCTAACCACAGCCAGGAAAAGTTCTCTACTTTTCAGGACTCATGTGATTAGCCTGGGCCCAGATAATCCAGGATAATTCAGATTTACTTCTCTGTCTCAAGGTCTTTAACTTAACCACATCTGCAAAGTCCTTTTTGCCAAGTGAAGTAATATATTCACAGGTGGCAGAGATTAGGTAGATACCTTTAGGGGCCATAATTCTGCCTACCACACAGATATATGAGTTAAATGTGATATGTTACTAAGGTTAATTTATTTTTATTTTTCTTTTTTAAAGTGTCTACTAAAAATTGCATGTCTTACATTGCATTTCTATTGGGCAGCACTAGCCTAAAGCCTTTCTAATGCCCGAAATTCATGACACGGACAATTTTAGGGTGCCCGGACCCTCTCTGGAGCACAGGAGTACAGCCCTGAGGAGACCTTCTCTCCTAGGACACAGCCAAGTGGCATCTGCTCAGTGTGAGTGAGTGTCCCATGCCTGTCTGCCGTGGAATTATCTCCAGTGTTCCTGCTCACTCTCCAAATGTCCAGTTTGGATAATCCATTACGCAGCTGCCCTACTCATGTGTTATTTTTGAAGATGGACCTGCTCACTCGCCATCAGTTAAGGGGCACTTCAAATAGCTTTTCTAGTGGTGGCGATGGGCTTGCATCTATCTGCACCCCGCCCATGGCCTTTCCCGGTCCTCCTTAGGGGTAATGGTCCCTTCAGCAAGGTCAGCGGGCTGGCACGCCTATGTCTGCAGGCCACAGCCAACCCCGTGGGCTGTCAGCTCATCGGCTTCTGAGTTTTTAAATTATACTTTGTTGTTGTCATTTTATAATTACAGAAACAGCACACTAATTGTAAAAATAAAATACTACAATAATCTGTAATGCAGAATATTTAAAAGTCCCCTATAATTCTCCACACATAGCCTGATAGATAACCACTTTTCATAGTTTGCTGAATATTCTTCCTTCAAGTATTTTCTTCTCTGTCCAACAGGTTTGGCTGAAAGTCTCAGTTTAGTGACAAACAAGCATTCTCTGATGGGCTTTCCAATCCCATTCTGCATCAGGAAGACTTCAGTTAGCCCAGTGTGCACGCAATCATCCAGTAATACTTAGTCCCCTCCAGTTTAAACTTAAGCTTGCTGTCTCTAGTTAATACTCAGCAAAGTTCAGGAAGTATAATCATTAGTGGTCTGTTCAAACCCTGAGTCCAGAGTTTGTGCCTTGTCCAAGAGAAGCTGCTTGAAGATGCTTGAGACAGAGAAGAGAGTGCGGGACCTGCTCCCTCATGCCTTCTCCTTTCTGTCCCAGAACTATTTCTATGGAGTGTGTGCATGTGTGTGTGCATGCACATGTATGTGTCTGTATATGTATATGTGTGTGTACATGTGTGCACTTGTGCACAGGTGTTTGCATGTGCATGCATGTGTGCATTTGTGCTTTTTGAGGGTACAATCCCCTTTCTGCTGGCCAGTGATACCCTTCTGTGAAGACATAGCCATTGAAAGTTGCTGTTGTCTGTTGGGCTGTCCCACCGTGAAAACTTCTGCCCAGCATGTTCTTGGTTACACAACACAGGCTACCAAGCAGTGGTCCTTCCTGGGGCTCAGAGAATGGCAACATCACTTCTCCTCTCCCCTCTGCAGCCCCTGGTGATAGGTACTGTATCCCTTCAGGAGTGTATGCTTTTCTACTTGACTGGCGTGCCTCCCCCTCACTCAACCTTCTCGTCCTCTACACTGGGATCTCCCTCCTGCTCTGCTGTGTTCCCCTGTGTACTGGGTGGGTGAGCGGAGACCACACTCAGCACCTCCAACCCCACAGTTCTTTAAGGGGCTTCACTTCTTGAGCCATCAGCAACTCTAGGAACAATCTAGGCCCTTTTCCTATGTTCCAGGATATGGTGGTTAATTACAATGTCAACTTGACTGGGCCATGAAGTGGCCAGATATTTGGTCAAACATTATTCTGTGTGTTTTTCGTGCATGTGTTTGGATGAGATACACATTCAGATTGGTAGACTGAGTAAAGCAGATTGCCCTCCATGATGTAAATGGCCTCATTCACTCAGTCGATGGCTTGAATAGAAGACAAAGGCGGACCTCCCCTCCTCCAGAGTAAGAGACAATCCTTTCTGCCTGATGGCTTCGAACTGGAATATCTGCTTTTTTCCTGCCTTTAGACTCAAACTGAAACATTGGCTTTCCTGGGTCTTGAGCCTGTCAGCCTTCAGACTGGACTAAGCTACCAGTTCCCCTCAGTCTCCAGCTTGTTGACTCACCTTGCAGATCTTGGGACTTGCCAGCCTCCATAATCATGGGATTCCTTATAATAAGTTCCTTACAATAAATCTCTTGAATGTACATGCACAACTTAATAGTTCCACTTCTCTAGAGAACCTTGACTAATACTCAGGATTGCCCTCAGATCTCAGGAGCAATTCTGGCAACCCCTCTTCTGAAAGGTAACATGTTAAGCACCTCCCCACCTTGGCGGACTAGAGGAGGAATATTACTACCCCAGGAATCCTGCGGGCTGCCTCCCTCTCCAGCTGTCTTTGTAAATGGAGGGGGTAGTCACATAAGTTCTTCTGGAACCCACCTTAGCAAGCCTGTGTAGCTACTCCATGGCAAGCTCTCTTTGTTGTCAGTTGGGGTTGACTCACCAGCAATCAAGTAAACCTAGAAAAAATAGGAAAAGTTCTCCAGAGGCATTCACACCCTCCTATGTATATCCTACCATATTTTGCTTCTACAGGCTTCTCTCTGGGGGCAAATTCTCCTAGGCCTTAGCATTTACTTATAAACAATAAATTCAGTTGTTAAATAAAACATACATATGATTCTCAAAATTTGTGTGATTGCAACTTAAAGGCAAAAACCAGAAAAAAAAAAATGGAAAAAATGAAACTGGGCAAATCTTGCACAGATTAGTCCCATGATAAGCAAGCAAGCTATAAGTTGTCCAAGAAGGAAGTGATGCCCCAGGCCACTCAAAGGTTGCCTTTTGCAGCACTCACTTGCTGGCAAGACCAAAACATAAAATAGAATTCACGGAAGTGGAACATGGTTGGAGAGGGATGGGAAATTTTAGGACTGCCTAATTTTTAAAAACATATATTGAGAATCCAGTTTTATTATTTTTTCAATTATATACAAAGAAAAAGATGACTAACAAGAAGCATGGAAGAAGGCTACCAGTCTCAAGTATAGGGGGTATGACCTATTCTGAATTTCCAGAATTCAGATATGTTAATGAATTTTAAAAGATATTTGTATATATGGTATAATATGGAATGTGGAATATTAAGTAGGATAAAACATTAAAAAGTTTAAAACATGCACAGTCATTAAAAACATTTTATTTAGTATAAATATATCACGCAAATTGATTGCCCAACCATATAGCTGTGGCCTGTGGAGTTAGCATTTGGTGTTATAAGAGGCATGCTAGGTTTAAATTTTTTCCCATAAATCCTTTTTCATTTTTCTAAATTTTCTTCAATTAAAATATATTGCTTTTCTAATGAGAAAAAGAGTTTAAGAGTGACTTTTTTAAAGGCCTTTGGTAATATATCTGGGTTTAAAACTAGATTCGGATATTACTTTGATTAAATAAAACAAAAATTTAGTTTAAAAGGAAAGAATTGAGAAGAGGGCAATTTGTTTTTAAAAGGAACAGAAAAGAAAAATGTCCCTGTGTCATACAAGCATATCTGGTTTTTCTCAGTGGCTCAAACCCAACAGGACACATTCCAGAAGAATTCATTTCACATGTCGTGTTGTGCCGGGACCCATCAAATGCTACCCCAAATCGACGGGCCACGGGCTGAGGAAAATGCTCCGGTTCCTAGAGACTGTCCGGCGTGATGGCATCTGCAGCGACGGGAAACAGAAAGGAACACTGGGCTGCCCCTGCCCAATGTGTAATTCCAAGAAGAAAGGGGGGGGAGAAGAGAGCGAGGTGATGGCGACACTCCCTCCCTCTGAAACTGTTCCCCTTGCACAGACAACGAACCCACGAAAAGCAACCAAGAGGCCCACAGATGCACCGTTCTGCTGTTCTGGGCCCGTGGCATGACCGTTCCTCGGAGCCCTGCGGGGAGTTTCATGTCAGAAGGTGACTTGATGGAACCGTCTTCCCTCACTCGTAATTTACTAAAATGCCAAAAATCTTAAAGCAGCCTGTCAATGGCTCCACGTAACATTTAACGTGCGTGACCTCACTTGTGTCTCTAACTCCCTTCAAGTACTTTAAAAACACATTATCATCTCATCTCGTTTTACAGCAAGGTCTTAAAGAAATGCCATTTCTTGAAATGGAATGTGACATGAATCACAGCTGCAAAGTGCAGTGACGACGCCAGCCGAGTGCCGCCACCCCACAGCACACACAGAGGCAAGAAATCTTCTGCTCTCAAAACCAAGGAAGGCCTGTCTGTCTGTTACAGAGCTCCCAGCACCAAGGAGTGCCCTCAAAGGGACACAGAAATTCCTGCCCAAAAGTAGAATGCAGATTTCTGGGTCATCCTGGTACATTCCCCAAATCACCACACAACTACCAAGCCCAAGTTTGGGGAAGACTTTGAAAATGCCCCTGGGATCCGGGGTGTCTTTCAAAGCCATGGCGCTGCCCGGAATGGAGGATTGTGGCTTAGAACTGCCCCTATAAAGTCTGGCTCAGTACTCAAGAGCACTGACCCTGGAGTACCTGGGTTAAGAGTCAAAAAAGACTGTGGAACTGAGATTGAAGCAGGTCCTCCAGATCTTTGGGCAAAATCTTTCACAAGGGGTCTTCGGCGATAACCTAAGGGTCCCATGACAAGGACAGGCTCTGGGGAACCCCCGAAGGCACTGGGAGCCCCAGAATAGAGCAGCACCAGCCCCCACGGCATAAAACCACAGCACACGTTTTATGGTATGAGCTATAAGAAGAGGCCCCAGGATAACCTGGTGCTTCCCGAGGTTGTACCCAGCTCCTGAACTTGTCTTCCAAAGCCACCAGATTCGACAGACAGCAATCAAAACCTTCCCCCACGTCCTGCCTGTGCCCTGAATCAAATTCAAATGTTTTGTCAAGTGCTTCACTCGCCCCCACCCCAGCCTGTGCTCGACCTCCATCCCTGTCGCCTCTTACACCCCCAGGGGCGTCCAATGCCCCAGCCGGGTGACCTGACTCTCCACCAACTCCTCCCCACCAAGTCTGGGCTCACTTTCCCAGGCTGTAGTCTGCCAGACTACACGGCAGCTTCCAACTGGCCTCCCAAGACTAAATAAGTGCTCACCTGTCCGGGTGTCCCTGTGTTCCACAGCACTGCGTGCTAAACGGTGTCACATGTTTTTATTGCCTAACTTGAATGCAATTGCTCTCAGACACTCACTCCCCTGACTTGGTGGAAGTCCATTGTTTGTCCCTTTCCCAATTTCACTTCCCTTCCTTCTAATCCTCCGGGGCTGACAGAATCCAGAGGGTCCACCATTGTTCTGCCAGGAGGGGCCACATAACCAGCTTCCTGAGCAGGCCCACGGTGCTCCCCTAGCTCCCAGGCCCGGCCGCTCCAGAACAATTCCGTCACCCCAGGTCCTGCCACTCGGGAGCCAGCCTCAGCATTCTTCAGGATCTCTCCACTCAAGCCTGAACTCCGACCCTTTTCAGGCCCTAAATTCCAACTCCACCCGGGGGCCCACTTGCCTTTCCAACCCTGGAAATATGAAGCCTTCATCACTTGCTTTTCGTTAATAAGGGGCCTTAATTGCCAATGAGAAAGCACTTGATGATCCCGAAAGGCCAGACCCCACACCCTAGGACGGGTAAAAGTTGTTTATATTTCTTAAGGGAGAGAGGAGAACAGAGCGTAAAATCAATTTAAATACACTATAAGCACAATTTTTAAATACTGCTTCTATAAAATGGAATTCTTTTATAGCTCATGGGTTTATTCATCAAACATTTAGAGCCTGCTCTACGCCCAGCAAAATGCGAGGTGAGACGGATACAGAGAAGAGAAACATAGAACTTCCCCTCAAGGTACGTCTCTGGAAGTATCTGGAATGCAGCCAGCCAAGAGGACACTCCCACCTACTGTGATGAAGACCTGTTTATTATAATTTAAAACCACTATTACTTGTCTGTAGGCATATGATGTATATTTCTGTGTCTTAAATTACCTGTTGGTTGCTTTACTGTTTAAAGAGAGGATTGTGGATAAGATTTCCTTAGGGTAGAGCTCACTAGTACCCAGCGGCAATAATCGCATGAGTTTTCACAGACTTGCGGCTATGGAACTTAACACTCCCTCAGTCACAGCACTTGATCCCTCTTACAGAATCACAGGAGGCAAGCCTGCAAGTCCCATGATTATATTTTACAAAGAAAGAAAAGAAAGCCCGGGGAAGTTAATTAATTTCCATGGAAGTGGCTAATCCACTGGGAGAAGTCTCAGGTCTCTAACCAGCGAAGCATTTACATACCTAAGCAGCTGCTCACCCCCAATGCACAAAACTTTATGCTCCTTACTGGAAGCTGAAAGAAAGCCGAAGTGCTGGGCTGCTGAGGGCAGGGGGTGTGGAAGGTGGTGGGCGTTTTGTGGTCATCAGAATGAGATTTACCCGCGGGGCTAAGGAAGCTTAAGCTTCGCACCCTGCACTCACACAAGCGCCTTAAAAAGGTAACCTTTGTTCGCAGACATTCCAATTAGGAGACTGACTTCTCACCTTGTAATTTCTTAGGATCTATTTTCTCATTCTCAATAAATATTTGTTGTTAGCAAATAAATATTTGCTGGACTTTTAAAAATTACTTTTTCTTAAATAAGGCACCCAAATTGTATAAGCTCCAAGCAACCTGGTTTCTCCACTGGCTCTCAGCCCACAGTTCTCTGTTCAGCGAGGTGAGGGTGGTTACAGGGCTCTGAGACACAGAGAAGGGAACCATCTGCCCTCACTCACCCCAGAGGGGAACCCATATGTAAATAGCACTTCAAGTTAATAAAAATACCTATTAATTGACTTCCAACATGTCAAAGAATAAAACAAAAAATGCAGAGCTAGGGGGGAAATTGCCAGGCAAGAGAGCACCTGTCAGTGAGTAAATTAACTGAGGAACTCAGGGGAAAAGTCAGGGGGTTTTAAGTGTGACAAAGGAGGTTTCATGGTGGTCATTCTAACTAAGGATTGAAATCTCTGCAGAGGATGGAAGTGCCTTTTCCTCAGAACCCCAAATAAAGGCTCTAGTCTAAACCTGCCCCTCCCTCCTGTCCTCTGCCTCCTGACCCCCTGGTGTCTTTCTCTGTGGCTCCGCGTGGCATGGTGTGCCCTGCCTCTGGCTCTAGGACCTGTGAGTACAGCAAACTTGGCTTTCCTGAGCCTCTCTTTTGCCTCCTCTTGTGGCCACACCTGACTCCCATCACTTCATTATTAACATCTGGCACTAGTGTAGAACATTTGCTACAATTATGAAACAATTACGTGATTATTAGCTGAAGACCATGTTCACATTAGGGGCACTGTGTTGTACAGTTCTGGGGGTTTTGACAAATGCATAATGTCATGTGTCCATTACAGTGTCATACGCAATAATTTCACTGCCCTAGAAGTCCCCTGAGCTCCCTCTGTTCATCCCTTCTCCCCTCCCCCTGAAATCCTGACAGCCGCTGATCTTTTTACTGTCTCTATTGTTTTGTCCTCTCCAATACCATGCTATTTTCATACTCTTCCCATCAAGAAATTGAGCCTATGTCTGCCCCCTCTTGACTTTTTTTTCTCACTCGAATCTGGGTGCCCTATGAATAGGACAGAAATGACACTATGTGACTTCTGAGGCTACATTATAAAAGGCCATACAGCTGCCACCTGGTCCTCCTTGGGTGCTCACGCTTGGGAATCCACCATGCTCTGAGGAACCCTAAACTGCCAGAAGATAGACTCTTGTGGAAAGGAACTGAACTCTCAGGGGACAGCCAGTACTAACTTGCCGGTCATGTAAGTGAGCCACCTTACAAGGGAATCCTCTGGCCCCAGTTGACCCAGCCCAGCTGATGCTGTGTGGTACAGAAATGAGCTGTACCAGCTGAGCTCAAATTGCAGATACATGAGCAAAATAAATAACTGGTGTTTAAAACCACCATGTTTTGGGGTGGTTTGTTATGATACATAGGTGAAGCATCCAGCTATCTTCTGAGGATAGAATATATGTCTTATGCATCTTTATATTTTAAGCTGCCATTGGAGGTCTTTAAGTGTGAAAGGGTCTTGATATTTGTTGTTGATGATGATAAAATCAAAATGTAAAACAAACATGGTAAATCCCAAAATCCAAGAGCCAAAGTATCATGGAATTGGGAATCTGGAAGGAGCCTTAGCAATCATCTAGGCCAGTTTCCCCAAGATGATGGAAATGCTGAGGCCAAGAGATGCGAAGTGCTTTACTTAGAGTCACATCACAAGTTAGTGGCCAAACTGAGACTTGAACCCAGCACTCTATTTGGAAAACACAAGATTAAATAAAAACAAGTTGTACTTCATGAAGCAAGCAATTAAGTTTAAGGATTTTGCCAACTGAAAGGGTACTCATCTTACTATAAATTTTTTAAAAATTAAGGAATAGATCAATTTGGAGACAGCAGGATCATATAGGATTAAAGGGACTCAAATATTTGAGGACCCTATTCCTAACACCTACATTGATATTAAGGAGTTCTCATGCCCCCATTGTACATTTTTCCTAAGTGATAAGTTGACTAATTTCAACCAAGAGGAAAATAAGGATCATTTTATATAAAACCATCTTAGGCTGTGATTCTCACTAACAAAAGGTTTTTAACTGTTTTGGAAATGATTCTCTATGAGCGTCTAATGATTTGTATAACTTATGATCCAGGCACTGGTTGTTCTGGACTATCTTTTCAGGGATGTTTGTGTAGTAAACAGCCTTGAAGACAGAGAAAGTCACTTTCCTTTGAAGCAAAGGGCAGGCAGCTTCTTGCCCGTTATAAAAGATTTGTGTTCCCTAAGCTCAGGGTTTCCTCTCCTGTAATGCAAACACTGCATGTGCAGACATCCATTTGGGTTCATCTGAGTCACCTCCATGGGACTTGGAGGCAAGGGGCACTGATGCAGTATGTCGCGCATGCCGCATTCTGTGCTGTGAGTAATGAAGTCCTCTGTCTCTGGCCCAGCAGTCTTGTATCTTCTGCCATCACCCATGAAACAGCGGCAGGCTATGCTAGCTTATTGGCTTGAAAATAGGGCAAACTCTCTCTTTGTAGTCTTTACGCTCTTTCCTTTTGCGCTGGAAATGACACCAGATCAACAAAAAGAGGACAGAGCTTTGCAGTAATGAACCTCACAAAATGTTAGCCCCCTGTTTTAGGGTCTGACAAACTTGTAAGTCTTTCCCTTCTCTGGAATAAAATGCACCTGTGCCTTAATACCTTTAAATCCAATGCAGCTGTAATTTCAGACCACTAAAGACAGAGACCAGCAGAGGAGGTTTTCCATGGAGCCACTTTTGAAGTGTCAGCTCTAGGGGCCTCACTGCCCAGGCCCTTCCAAGGTCCTGGGAAAAGCTCTAAAACACATGGTCATGTGTTTTATGAAGTGTGCAAAAAGAAGATTTTTAACTTCAGTTGGTCAATTCTGTCTCTTTCTACTCTGACTTTTCCTCCTCCACATTTCCTTTTATCTAGGGTGCCTTTGGAGTGGCCACAGGTATTTGGGGGGGTACCATGCAAGAGGAGCTGGGGTTACGTGTAGCTTGGGTTTAGCTTGGGATGTATTTACACATCCCACATTCACATCCTGTATGGTTTAGCCAACCCTACATATGGAGGGCTTCCAGGAATAATCCTCCTGCCTGCTGTGCCAACACAGCCAACATCCTGGCATGAAGACCCCTGGCCAGAGGCTGTCAGGAAGTGAAAGGGCCCCACAGTGCCTAGCACTGTAAGGATGAGGGTAGTGGAGGAAAAACAAGGACTGAGATGCCCAGAGCCAGAAGCCAGTCTGGGAAATTCTTTCAATCATCAGGTGTGTAAAATTGTTAGGGGGTACCCCTGGTCAAAGTCAGCATATTAGGAATACTGAGTGCAACAGATACAATAATGAATCTACCATGCGCTTTTTTTCATGTTTGTTGGAAACTGTGCAAAATAAATTTATCAAAATTCTTGCATTTATAGGGCACAACAGTAGTACAAACAGTGGCTGTTTGAGGTGCCATGTTTTATGCATCCCAAGGTGTCAGACTATATCTTAGCACATCTGATGTGTCCTATCCTGACAAAGTCTGATAGTTCCTACTGAGACGGCATGCAAAATTTGCCACCAACGCTCAAAAATGGCCCAGAATAAAAAAGAAAAGAAAAAAACAATGTTCTGGTGAAAAACCTTGTACATCTTCATCAATTGACCAATGGATGTAGTCTAAGTGTAATTTGATTACCTGACTACATAACACAAATCAACTCAGCAGCAATTTCAAAATGCATCTGATTGTTCATGGGGACCTTATTTTCAAATTCATTTTATATATTTTTATATTGTTTTCAGAATTACCCATCATACCAAAATAACTATAACAAGAAGGAAACATCCTGGTGAAAGCCAATAATGTAAATCAAAAAATGAAAATTAGTAGAAGCTTTGAAGTGTCAAAAACTCTTTTGTTATTATAAGATAATGGAAACTAAATCCTTTAATGGTCAAAATCAAGAAGATAGGTAAAAAAAAGCATAATAGCTGATAAAATATAGAGGAAAATTAAAATAGAGGAAAGATGATTAGGAAAATCAGGACACTCTAAAATAGGAAACAAAAGGAGGAGAGGTGCAAGTTATTGTAAGGAAAATGCAATTTGTACAGATAATAGAGCAGCATGAGACCCACAGCTGCTTCATTTTAATGAACTTGGTGACTTTGCCGTGTGTTCCTTACAATGAACATGTAGCTAAAAACATAGGGGGAGAAAGTATTCTAGAGGGGTGTCAGGCACACAACAGGCACACCTATTATGTTATTTTCTGCACTTCATGAAATTTGTGTTCTTTGTCACAAATTTCTTTAAAATTTGTAGTTTGTTGTGATTTCTCTTCCAATTCTAAATATTCGCTTTGATAACTAATTTTGTATTTGTAATTTTGTACCATTTTTATTCAAGAAAGCCCCAGAATTATGTAAGCTTTAGGCTCCACCAACCCCAGACCCAGCTCTGGAGGCAGCTCATACTGTTTCAAGTGTCCTTTATCCCCTGTCAATCAAAGCCGAACAATATTCAGACATTATCCTCCACCCAAAGGAGAGAAGATATGGTTGTCTAAAAGATTCTGGGCTAGCAGGGAGACAGATCCAGGTGACCCCGGAAGCTCACTTTCTCCCTTGCTTTTTGGGAGTTGCATGAACGGTGGCAACCAGAGTAGGAGTATTAGGGGGAAAACAGAGCATGTCAACAAGTGTTGATTGCTTCTTATACCTTTCAGGAAGACTCTGCAACAAACGGTGAACTCAGGCTCGGGCTGGCCAGCTGGAAAGCAGAGAGCAAGAGAAATAGAGTTATACCAAAGCAGATGCTTGCTGCTGTGTCCCTTAAGCTGCACAGATCTAGTTGACTGCAGGTTGAAAATGGCAACTGCTCCTGTATCCAGAGTCTAATCCCAATTGCTGTGTTAGTCAGGGTCCTCACTGCAGACAGCAGTATCCACCTGAATTTAAATGCAAAGGGTTTTAAGGATATGGAGAGCTCGCAGACTTGTTGGAAAGGCTGAAGAAGCAGGCTGCAGCTGTAAGGCAGCTTCCTAGATGGGTGACTTCCACTTGCGGAGACAGCAGCTCCCTTGGTGGCTCAGTTCGGTGGTGTGGTTTTGGAAGGTGTCCTTGAATTTCAGTCAAGGGTCACTTTTGGCAGAATTCTGCCCAGTGCATCTCACTTAAAAGCAGTGGTGATAACCTGTAAGTCTCATCTTTTGCTGTGAGAATGAAAAAAGATCTTCCCAGAGCTCTATCAGTAATGTTTGACCCTCTTTGGAGATTTTCTCAAAGAATCCCCATGATAAAACTCAAGACCATTGAGGAAAATGATATTTGGAAAAATACCAAAGAATTAGGCAGTGCTATAGGCAGGAATATCTGTCTTGACTTGTCCTAGAAGTAGTGTGAGAACTAATAGCCATAATAAGAACAAAGATGGAATCATTTAAATTCCAGCACATTTATTATTTCTATTTTCCTCTCGTTCCCTTCCACCACTCTGCCTCACACTACCACCATTCTCAACAAAGCAAAAAAAATCGTGCCATAAAACAGAAATATTTTGAAAATATTGTGTTTACCACTGGAGATCTCTTTCAAGGCAGGGATATTTAGTCAAATGTAGTCACCTTTAACAGTGGTCAATTTTGCATTCTTTAATATTATAAGGCAGAATTTTTATTGCCTATGTTTGGAACATATGACAAATATCCTATGATAACAATAAAATACAATAAGTTCTCTGGATTGTAGAAGGGAACTGCTGTTACAGATGAGTTCGATTTCTGTTATTGTATAAATTCTTCATGACACAACAGATTAGCAGCATCTCTATTATCAAGGGCTTCCGATTTTTGATTGGGGGTATTTTCATATCCTTTACACAGACTTCCATACATAGGTCAGCTCACATTACTTACTAAGGCTGTTTCAGAGAAACGGTATGAACACATGTTCCTTCTGTGCTTGGCTCATCAATACTTCTAGCAACTGACCTGAAAGTATTTGGTTCAGTAATTCCTTCAATGGTCTCAAAAGTGTAAAAAATTCTCTGCAGAATTTTATCCTCAGTACTGACATTATTTTCTCTTCTGTAATACTTTTTCTCTTACAGAAAAACCCATCAGCAAAATTTTTCTGACTTTGCTACCCCCACCACAGCCCTTCTCTGACCTTCCCTGGGAAGTAGTAAACACTTAGCAGATTCCCTAGAATTTGCTTTTCTATCCTGGCACTGAGTCCTTCAGGTGCTGCTTGTGACGGTTTTATTCTGTCAACTTAGCTAAGCTGGAACTATGCTTCCCAGAAGTCATTTCCCCATGTGGTTCCAAGTTGGGATTGTACGCAAGGGAAATTTGCCTGACATTGGGAAGCCTGAGATTAAGCAGCAGCCATCATGCTTGGAAGTTCAGGGCGGGCGTCAGGGGCTGATCTGCTGGCTAGTCTTGTTTGCACGGGGCAGCAGCGGGGTATGCAGTTCCTGCAGCTCCCGCCAGATCACCTCCTTCTGCTTCAGCTAGTCCTAGGCCAGGCACATGTCCAGAGCAAAAGGCACCCACCTCTTCGACAGGTCACCAGCACTGGAGTTAGATGCAGTGAAAGGCAGAACCAGGCTCCACTTTGCGCCAGCGTGTTCTACTTGTCCGCCTTCTGCTGCTTCACGTCCAGCTTTTCTTCCCAACTTCCTGCCCTGCTAACCTACAGCAACTTCAAGCAGCCACCAGACAGCTCCACTTTGCGGTCCCTGGTTGGTGGCTTTTCTCTGATGCTCTAACCAATGTCCTTCCAGAACTGTGCTTCCTTAGGTCTTGCACCATTGCGTGAAGTCTAATCCTTACAACAAATCCCTCATTCCATACCACTCACTGTTGTTCTGCTTCCCAGGCTGGACTCTCACTGGTGCACGCCTGCTGAGGGCGACGATGGGGCACAGAATGACAAATGAGCCACATAAATCCTACCCCAAATCTCAGCTTGTTTATTACTGAAGTCAAACCAAAATTCTCTCCGGAGCACTGCCAGAAAGCAAATCAACACCTGAACACACCCTGCTCCTGAGAGTTATCAAAAAAGTCTTCACATTTTTTATGCTCTCTGATCCAGCCATTCCACCCCTAAGACTTTATCTCAAGGAAAAAGTTATGATCATAAAATACTTTGATAAATCTTTTGGTGAAACTTTCAAGGGACATATTTGAGTGAAAATAGATGGTCAAGATGTTTAGTTTCTTTAAGGCATAAACTGCCATGTCAAGATGGTTAGTTCTGCTGACTGCATAACTTTTTACTTTGCGGAGTGAATGTGCAGAGATGAAAAACTCTGAACTCTGGACATTACAGAGGACATTTGGAAACTGTGTCTGGGGAAGGGGAAAAAAAGAAAAGGCTACTATCTGGAAAGGATAACGGAGGGTAGAAAACACAAATAGCAAATGGCTAATGATCTCGAGTTTCTACTGTGTTTCTCCATGAAACATTCATGTCTTATAATTCGCAGTGGGGCTGACTGTATTTGGAGATAAGTCAAAGCACTGAGTCCTGCTTCAAAATTCTCACAGGGCAGAAAAACAAAACAAAACAAAAACCGAGAGAGAAATATGGGAAGTAGTCTAAATGTTGAGCAAGTGGAAATTATTTGAATAAATTATGTCATTTCCGAACAACAAAATACCAAGCCACCATTAAAAACTATATTGTTAAAGAACATTTAATAATACGAAAAAAAAACCTAACTGGAGAGAGCACATTTCAAACAGAATGTAGAGTATTAGCAAAGGAAAAAGACAAAGAGTAAACACCAAATGCTGGCAGCTGTGGCACATTAGGCTGATTTTTATTTTCTTCCTTTTATTTTCTTGTAATGTCTTAAATTTCTATCACAGATATGTATTAATATTTCTTTTGTAACAAAACAAGACCAGCAGCTGCATGCATATTTTGCCCTATCCGGAAGAGCTAAAGTTGCACTTCTAAGCTTATGCCCTAAAGAAACTCACATGTACATAAGAATTGTGCACCAGAATGTTTATTTCAATACTGTGCCCTTTTTATTGTTTGCTTGTTTGTTTTTGCTATGGAAAATTTTAAACGTATGCAGAAGTTCACAGAGCAGTTTAATAAGCCGCTACATTCCTGTCACTCAGCTTCAATAATAATCAATTTATGGCAATCTACTTTCATCTAAACCCCACCCACTCACCACGACTCCTGTATTATTTCAAAGCACATCCAGACATCCTATCATCTCATCCATAAATAGTTCAATATGTGTGTATGTGTACATATGTGTATATATATATACTCAAAATACATATATACATATCTCAAAAATAAATCTTTTTTAAAATAACCAAAAAATATTAATAATCATAATATTACATCAAAAACAAAGTAACAATCATTTCCTAACATTTTTAATTATCAGGTCAGAGTTCAAATGTTTAATTTTTTTTCATAAATGAGATCATTCTTAAAACAATTAGGATTCTGAAAATGATTAGAATATGTAAAAATTATTGTTAAATATTTTAGACATGATAATGATTTTGTTTTTTAAGTCTTATGCTGAAATACGTAGAGATAAAGTGATTTATTATCTGGGATTTGTTTCAAAATGGAGTAACGGATACAGATGAAATTAGATGGGTCATGAGTTGCTCATTGTTGAAGCTGAGAGGTGAGTACGTGAGGGTTTTTAATACTATGCTCTCTGCTTTTTTATATATTTAAAATTTTCCATAATAAAATGTTTTTTTAAAAAGCAGATCTATAGAATATATTGTTTATGCATAGAAACATAGAAAGAACAAAAAAATAGAAAGGAAAGATAAACACAAAGTTAAGGATATGGTTACCTGGGGTGGGGAATGCAGAGGGTTGTTGAGATATAAATTATTAGAAATATTCTAGCTCTTGGTTGCAAGTGACTTTTATGGGTTTTTTAAATTAAAATACTACATGATAGATAACAGAGGGTAACCATTCACGTACCATGCCAAAATTGTGGTGTCCCATACCAAGGATTATAATTATTCCAATTCTGTGCACTTGAGAGCCAATGGAAAAGAAAGAAAATTACATGGTGAACAGTGTATACACACACACACAGCTTCAGAAACAAGGCTTACCCCTGCTACACGCAGCACTCTGACGTCTTCTATTCTCTTCCAGTTCACTTCATTAAGAATTCTAATCAGGATTCAATAAACCGATTTCCTGGCCCTCTAGGACCCACACCGGACCATGTGATGATTAAAGCCTCTAAAAGGCTAACATTGGTTTAATCTATTCCAAGGCATTAGACCTGATTACAAATACCAGCAGTAAAAGGGAGCTTCTTCTGTATTTCTATCTAAGAAAATACAGGGAGCTGCTTTCTTTCGCTGGACCCTCCTCCTTTTCCAGATCTCTAAATGTAGAGAGTCCTGGGGCTTAGTCCTCAAACTCTTTTTCTTCTTTCTCTACATCCAAGTCCAAGTGATATCATCAGTTCCTGGATTTTATAAACCATTTGTATCCTGGGGACTCTCACATTTGTATTTCCAGCCCTGACCTTTCCCCTGAACTCCAGATAGCCAACTGATGCAGAAGGTGCCCCAGTGAAGGGAGGAAAGCCCCCTGAACTCACCAAGTGGGTTCTTGGCTTTGCACAGGAAAGAATTCAAGAGCAAGCCAACTAGTAACAGAAAGTTTATTGAGATAGAAACAGACAATAGGTCCTACTCCACAGACAGAGTAGGGGTCCTGTCCTGAGCAGGAGGGGGATCCCTTATGGGGAATGGTAATGTTTTTAAATGTTTAAAGAACCCTTTGGGAAACAGCTGTATGTGACCAGCATTGTCTTGAGGTCAGGCCGTAAAGGTTAATCATAAACTGCAATCACAGAAAGGTAAGCACAGACAATTTGTAAGGTACCTGGCTTAGTAATTCATCCACCCTCAGATGGTGCCGGGCACCAACTTGCTGGCTCCTTCCTTGTTCAGGCTGTTAGGGGCTGGTATTGGTCAAAATGGCTGCACTCAGTCTCTCTTGACTTTCCTTTTCTGCCTTATCCCTACGTTACAACTACCTACATAACATTTCTACCAGTATATCTGATATTCCTCTTAAACCATATTCTAGATTCTGCTCTGAGTAATAATGATGCCATTGATGATCCTCGTGTACAGACCAAAACCACTGCAGTCATCCTTGACTTCTTTCCTTCTCTCACATCCAACCTTCAATTCATCAGCAAACCCTTCCCTTTCTACCTTCAAAGCATATTCCAGATCTGACCACTACTAACCACTTTCTAGACCATTGCTACCATCTTAATCCACCCTGTCAACGCTCAGAGTTCCTAGAAGGAACTTGTATGTCTTCTTTTCACACCTAGAATATTTCCCTGCCCTCCAGACCTCATCTTGTGCCAGTCACACCTCCAGAACACAGGTGCGTGCCTCTACTCCCTAGCAGGGCACGAGCAGAGTGATAATAGTGATAGGAATACAGGGCTGTCCCAGGTAGAGTTCCCCAAGCAGCCACCCTAACATTCCCAGGAGCTTCCCACCCCTTCTCCCTCCAGTGCATCACCTCTGACTTTGAAATTCTCCAGGACCCACGCCCACCTGTTCTGTCAGTTCTCTCCTGTGTGTCTTTCGATCTCTGGTGCCCTTCATCAACCTAACCCCCCTTTTGTCTTTCAAGGGTACCTCATAATTTCCGGACCACTGATGGAACTCCTGCTTGCTTTCCTTTCCAGTAGAAGTGTGGATTCTCTTCATACAAACACATCCTTTGTGCCATTTCTAGAAATGCTGCAAAGAGGACACAGATGTGTATGCTTCATATGACATCACGCACCGTGCTTCACACTGAGCTCCATGCTCCAAGCACTTTGCACTCCTTGCAGGTATCAAATGGGAGACGCCCTCTCTCTCTTTTCATGTTTGTCCTTTGCACATGCTGTTCCCTCAACACACAGGACTTTTCCTTGCACCATCACTGCCCAACAAACACACAGTTGCTTCACCTGGTTAATTATTATTTGACCGCAAGGTCTCAGTTAAGATGTTACTTCTGCTGGGAAGCCTTCTTTGACCTTCTTCTCCCAAGACTGAGTTAAGTGTCCCTCCCACTCACCTCTGCTTAAGTATTGACTGGTGATTATCCATTTTTTAGATCCAGGCCAAGGTTCTCATTTTACATATTCCTCAAGGGGAGAAATTAATTCCCCAAAGGAAATGCTTACCCAAGGTTTCACAGCCAATTAGTGACTGACCCTGGACCAGAATGCAGGTGTCCTTCCTTCCAAGTCAGTCCTTATCATCAGCAACTGACCCAGGCCTTAATACAGCACTGCACTTCTCAGATTTCTGAGTCTAACCATCTGGCTTTTCTCCTCTATCTTCCTACCAGATTATTAGCTGTCACAACCCTGCTTTCAGGGAGCCTGACCTTAACTATTCTTTGACCCCTCTATATTTACCTCTATTCCATTGGTGGCTTCCAATCTGCTGTTGGCCTAGAGAAGAGACAAAATAGTTTATGAAATAAGAACCCAAAGGTCTGTTATTGAAGTGCATGGATTTCGTGCATCTGTTTTGTGCCATCTAATCAGAGTAATAGAGAATGTTTTAGATCTTTCTTAGTATTAAATATTAGATTATAAACTAGACATTGAGTTCCTAGATTAGTGAGTCAAGACTAGGACAAGGTCTTCTTTATGCCTTTATTCTCCCCTTCTTCTCTGCTTTGAACCTTTAAGAAATTAAAAAAATCTATGCTCTTTCTTGTCATGCAGAATATACACCACGTTGCTTCAAGACTCTGAAATGTCATGCTGCTGAATGCCACATGACTGCTCAACAAACAAATAAAACAAGTTTATCACAGTTTGGTACATTTGTCTTATCAACTTATTCCAAACTGGAATAAAATTAAGGGTAGAAAGACTGAGATAGGACAAAATATCATCCATCTACTACCAATAAAAAACAACTGCATATGTAGGATCAAAAATATACACTTTCAACACAAATGTGCACATAACGGAGCTTCTTGACTTGCTGTAACTCATCTTGTCTTTATCAGAGTCCCCACTCCACAGGGCAGGGGTGGCTGAGGTGGGAACTTAAGCAATTCAGAGTACCTTAGTTTCCTCTTGACTTAAACAATCTCTCTCTCTCTCTTTTGAGACACTCATTCTGTCACCCTGGGTAGAATGAAGTGCTGTCATCTTAGCTCACTAAAACTTCAAACTCTTGGGCTCAAGTGATCTTCCTGCCTCAGCCTCCTTAGTAGCTGGGACTACAGGTGCACACCATGACGCCAGGCTAATTTTTCTATTTTTAGTTGAAACGGGGTCTCGCTTTCGCTCAGGCTGGTCTCAAACTCCTGAGCTCAAGCAACTCTCCTGCCTCAGCCTCCCGGAGTGCTAAGATTACAGGCCTGAGCCACAGTGCCAGGCTAAACAATCTCTTTTAGAAATTATCTCTTTTGAGTAAATGCTCAGTGTCATGGTTTAAATGTGTCCCCTAAAGCTTATATGTCAGAAACTTAATCCACGGTGCAACAGTGTTGAAAGGTGGGACCTTTAAGAGGCCATGAATGGATTAAGATCATTATCACAGGAGTGAGTTAATTATCACAAGAGTGGGTCTGTTACGAAAATGAGTTCAGCCCTCTCTTGTCTCTCGCTCTCTTGTGCACTCTCTTGACCTATGCCTTGTACCATGGGATGACACAGCGGGAAAGCCCTTGCAAGATGCCAGCACTATCCTCTTAGACTTTCCAGCCTCCAGGACCATGAGGCAAATAATCTTCTAGTGTTTATAAGTTACTCAGTTTGTGGTAATCTGTCATAGCAGCAGAAAATGGACTAAGACACTCCCCCATTCTGCCCCTCCCCTCCCTTGGGCACAACTATACGGAGGCCCTCCACCAGCTGAGTCATGGCACTGGCTTCTGGGAAGCTGTAGCCCCCGCAGGCCAGGCAAGAAAACCACCAGGAAGACTGGGGCGACTCTGTTTCAGTTGGAGTCAAGAGTGGCTGAGCCCTCGCTCTGTGCCAGACACCATGTTAGCATCTGTCGTGTCAGTTCTGCCAAACTGAGTGGGACACAGCCCCACCCACCAGAAACTCCTAGAGTGACTCTACTGGGAGTGATGACACTCACACATACACACAGCTTAAAGGGATATAAGAAAAAACGCAAAGTGACAGGGGAATTTAGAAGTGAGAAGTCACATTTAATCGGAGAGAAGCTTCATCTATAAGACAGACCTTGTGAGCTCTCTATCAACATAAGACAGCATTTATGACACATCATCATTTTCAAAAATTGAGTCTCTTTTATTGATTATGCCCATTACACCTGTCATCAGGAGGAAATGCACTCAAATTTCCCAAGTTTATGTGAACCATGTACTTCATTTCCTAGCTGAGACAACTCAGGCAGTGTTTGATGAGAGTGTCATGAAAAACCTGGGCTCCTAGCCGGAGGCTACCAGGGAACGCATTGAGTAATCCCTATTTTTTATTTTATTTTATAAACACCTAGTATTTTTAATATTTCAGGTACTATTCTAAGAACTTTGTAAATATTTACTCACTTAATCCTCACAAGCACCCAAAGGGTGGGTTCAAATTACTATTCCCATCTTACAGATGATAAAACTGAGGCACAAATCGATTATGTAGCTTACCCAAAATCATATCGCTAACACAAGGTGGGCCTGGGATTCAAGCTCATGCAATCTGGGCTCTTAACCACTACATTGCTTATTAACTTTATCACAGCAGTCCTCTGGGGTTTGATCTATGATTGAAGATGATTTGTCATGGGTCTCTCATGTTTCTATACCTCTCTTTCCTCCTAACTATTGTTTCAAGGATGTTTGCATAGTGAAGAGCCTTTGGAAGACAGAGATGTTGTCTCCCTCTGCAGCAAAGGGCAGACATACTTCCTGCTCATTATCAAAGATTCAGGCTTCCTGAGCTCAGGATTCGTCTCCTGCAATGTCATCAACAGGGGTCATCTGATCTTTTTCACACCACCCTGTGGAGATCGGGGTTCAGAGGACTGGCACAAACGCTGACATTCTGGCTACTACTATAGCTGTGAGTGATAAAGTCCTTCGTCTCTGATACAAGAGTCTTTTGTCTTCTGCCAGCAGCTATGAAACTGTGGTAGGTGAACTTGTTAGCTTGTGAGTAGTAAAATCTTCACTGTTCTTGACAGCTTATATCTCCAATGTGAACACAGATGTGCTTCATAGAAAACCTTCTAAAGAAGGTATGTTTGAGCCATGTCTTAAGTGGTGGAGATGAAGGGCTTCTGGCAGGAGAATGACACATAAAGTCGGGAAAAAGGGGTACACTTCAGGGGGTGGCTAGGCCTTGTGGCTCCAACTTCTAGCCTATCCAGTAAGTTCTCCATTGGAGAGTGAACCTGTTTTTAGATAAGTCCCCTTCCACAGCTCCCAGCCTCTCTTTAGAAGCCACAACATGGTTTCATTTTTCTACTCTCTCAAATTGGCCACCCATGAGCCAAGAAAATCACATGCCGTAATTTTCATGCTTCCACAAACATCTCTGATTACCGTGGCCCCTGGGTATCAGGCTTGCTGAGGATAAGCATCCAGGTTCCAGCAAGAGCTGATGAAGTCCGTGACAGCCAGGAGGGAGCCCTGCTCATCAGGGCACTGGGTTCTTCTTCATGCCACAGGTGCACCTGTTGCAGTAAAACATCTTGGGGCTTAACTGATATCAACTCTTAATGGTAATGTCCACACATAGGATAGTGTATCCGACCTGATTGTGTAAAAAAAAAAAAAAATCTCTTAAAGATTAAAATGGAGGACTTAGTTTCCTCTAGCAATATTCTTATGTTTGATTTTGGGTTCTCCCCAGAAGCAGAGCCTGAGAAAAGGTGTCCAAGTTTGTTCTGTGCTGCTCTGACAGAATACTATGGACTGGATAATTTATAAGGAACAGAAACTCATTTGGCTCACAGTTCTGGAGGCTGGGAAGTCCAAGATCAAGCGGCCTGCATCTCGTGTGGCCTTTGTGCTGTGTTATCCACGGCAGAAGGCGGAAGGGTGAGAGGAGAGAGAGATGTTGAATTCATAGCCTCAAGTGCTTTCACAATCAGCATGAATCCATTCATGTGGGTGGAACTCTCACAACCTAAGGCTCCCATCAGGCCCCACCTCCTAAAATTGTTGCATTGGGGATTAAGTTTCCAACACATGCTTTTTGGGGGACACATTCAAACCATAGCACAAAGATTCGAATGAAATAGTTTAATCCTGCTGGGAAAACCTTGGGAGCCATACAGTGTACATACCTCAGCGTTCTGCCTCGTGGGCGTGAAGGAATGGAGCGCTTGCCTACTAACGCCTGTCAGCCTTTGCTCGAGGAGTCAGCGGAGAGGATGGTTGACTCC
Organism: Cheirogaleus major; assembly: GCA_963574435.1. NCBI lineage: Eukaryota > Metazoa > Chordata > Mammalia > Primates > Cheirogaleidae > Cheirogaleus > Cheirogaleus major. Next base: position 3,632 of record CAUYPO010079162.1, on the reverse strand, counting down.
CCAACACTTCTGCTCCCCAGGCCAGAGCTGCAGACTCTGCAGGTGGAAGCCAGCAGCCCCCACACACGTGGTGAGGGCCTGAGGGAGCCGGGGAGGACACCACTCTGGACCAAAAGTCTTCTGCTGCCAAGCAAAGGGTGCTGGGTCAAGCACACACGCTCACCCTTTCCGGGAAAAGAACGTCACAAGGAAAAAAATAGCACTTCAAAACTTTATGTCATTATAGAATGACTAAATAGTCAGATCTCAAAATTATATATTTTTTTAAGTTTTCTGGAAGGATCCTTACTGTATAAGCCGGGAAGAGGAAAGATGTCTCTGGCTGCTCCTCTGCCGCAAAGCCGCTGTGGAGGGGAAGAAAGAGGCGCTGGAAAAGTTGTCCTTGTCCTGCCATGGCTGGTCCTCTGCCGCCTCTCACTGTGTCTGACACAGACACGGGCCACAGGAGCAATTATCCTTCAACTGGAGAAGTACCTGGCACCTAAAGACTGAAGGGCAGTCTTAAGTTCATAAGGTCACTCCTGGGGTCTGCGCAGTGACACACAGTAGTCATGCCTTGCTGAGACAGCAGCCCCGGCCTGAGCATGTCACGGGGTATGGCATGGGCTTCATGCCTGTCTCCAGGATTGGTTAAAAGGCTCTAGGTCCAGACTTGGGGGAAGCCTGGGATGGGGGCTGTTCATGCCTAAGCAGGCACAAGGTTTTCAGTGATGTTGCTCAGAATCTCCCTAACTTTCTCCCACACACAGATAGGGCTGGAATAAGCCAAAGATTAGTCACAGGGGACAGAGGGAAGGAAGCTAAGGGGAAACATAGGGACAACCTGTGGCCTTTAACACTCACTTCTGTGTGAGGAGGGTTCCACAGGGAAGTCACTGTTCTTTGTCCTTTGCCTGTTGAAAGCTCTCAGCATCCAGGAAAAGCAGACGTTTGCAGACAAACAGCAGCAATTGCCTTCTGCCCTCGCTGACCACCACCCACCCCCGTTCTGCCGTGTGTCTGCAGACCCCCTCGTGCCAGCAGCTTCATGACTTTGGCCATATATAGCAACACCAGCTGAGCAATTGATTATTAAATATCTTTCTTCAAATAGAGTCCCTTTGGATACACATGTGTTTATTAACAAAGGAAATTTGGCCTCTTTACTGTAAATGCAAATGTAATATCACTGGCCACCATGAAAACAAAACAACGTTATTAAATTTCAGCCAGATCTTCTTGCCCACTGTGGACTGTGGTTCTGAGGGCTGCTGCCACTCTGTTAAAAGATAGTCCCAGCTACTCAGGAGGCTGAGGCAGGAGGATCCCTTGAGCCCAGGAGTTGGAGGCTGCAGTGAGCTGTGATGAGGCCACTGCACTCCAGCCTAGGCAACAGAGCAAGGCTTTGTCTCAAAAAAAAAAAAAAAAAAAGAGAGAGACACAGGGCTTGCTCTTTGATTAATCAGAAGGACTGAAACAGGCCTGGGAGGAGCGCCTTTCTCACTCTGTGCTTCTGACCTGTCTCTGGGAGACGCCAGCCTCCAAAACATTCTGGTTCCCCGGCTCACTTCATGCTTCTCAGCATCACTGGCCGGGGTCCCAAATGCTTAGAAAATTTGCAGCAGAAGCAGGTCAGCATCCAGAGCTGAAGCCCTCCCAACCCCTGGGGGCTGGTCAGCAGGGGCGAGGAAGGGAGGGACAGAGGGAACAAGACAGGACGAGGGGAAGAGAAGCACACAGTGCTCACCACTGCCCCTGGCCCCTCCGAGAAGTTGCGAGAAGCTGCAGCCTCGCCTTGTTCACAGCAGGAGGAACTCTCAGCCCTATTGAACGCAGAGCCCTCCTGGCCGCCCTCCTGATTGACTGCCGGGGATCCTGTCAGCACCGCCATTTGGACTCCCAATTTAAGCTGCAAAAAAGATTCACCCTTAATTAAAAGCCAAGCTGACCTTTTGGAAGGCTTGTCTCTGGAAGAAAAGAACTGACTTTTAAAGATTAATAACTCCTAATAAGTTCCATAACCATAAGACCGGTGCGCACGTGCACTTGAATATCTGATGGCGCCCCTGGTAAGGATGTCATACAAACCCAGGTCACGTCTTCCGGAGCCCAGATGTGAGAGGAGCAGATGGGAGATGGCTGTACACAGGGCAACCCAATGGCACCCCTGTTGACTTCAGGATTGGAGCTAGCCCTTGGGGGGCAGAGGGAAGTGGCGATTGCTTTTTGTCCCAAGAACCCACAGGAAAGACTGTGTAATGCAAGATGTTGAAGTGAGGGGGACTGGGGATGGGGCTGACGGAGGAGCCTGAAGGTGGAGGGGTGTCCTTACCCTGGGGGTCTGTTCCCACACTGAGGGGGTTCTGCTTTATATATTGATAAGAAAGCAGCAAATTTCCAAAGAGAAAGATAGTTTGGACTTACGAAAATCTGAGCATCATTCTTACCTTTGAAATATGACGGGAAAAAGGCAGAGACAGGCAAAAATAGAAGCAAATACGTCTTGAAGACAAAAGTGGAATTAAAGGTTTCGTGTTCAGTGTATCTAACCAGACGTCAGAAGGATTTGATTCTGCATCCTGCCCATGGGGTGGCTGTGACAGTGCAAATTGTCGTCTCTGGCTTAGAGTCTTTGCTTGCAAAGAAGAGAAACAGCACCTTCCCTCTGTCGATCGATTTGTCAATTGTTTTCACATGCATTATATTCAGCACTCACAATAACTCCATTGGTGCAGACACCTGAGAGAGCAGGTATCATTGTCCTCATTTGACCAATACGCCCCCGAAGACCTGACTCTGTGGGGCCACCATTCATTCCAGTTCTGCTACCTGCTGGCTATGGGACCTTGGACGGCTTACTTAATTTCCTCTGTGCCTCACTTTCTTCATCTGTTAAATAGGAATAAAATAGTACTTATTTTATAGAGTTGGTGTAAGGATTAAATGAGGTAATATACATAAAATATTTAGAAAAGTCTTGGTACTTAATAAGCTTTCAATGAACATTATTAACAGTTCTTCTTGACTGAAGTGTCAGACCTGGGATTCTAATCCAGATCTTCTGACACCAGGGTAGATCACTGATTAAGAGCATGAGCTTTAAAGTCTAGCAGAGCAGTGTGCAAACCCCAATTCCACAACCTAACTGTAGGACTCAGTTTCCTCATTGGTAAAATGGGGAAGTGATAATAGCAACTACTGCATGCAGTTGCTGGGAAGATTGTACATGCTCAACACTTAGTAGTTATTTTCACCAACTTTGTTATTATTCTCTGCTTTCTACTCACTCACAGAGACATTGCCAAAACCAGCTGGATGGATAAGAACACTGTACGATCTTAAGACTAGACATAATTCTAAGACTATGTGATACAGTTGCTCTTCAGTAGGACAACTTTTAAAATAGGTCATTCAGAAAATTCCTGCTAAAGATGGACAATTAGACATCCTTATCCACTTTTGCTCCCTCCTGAAATCCCGCACCCACCCTTACTGCCTGGTACTACCTCTCTGTAAGCACAGTATTGACGGGAGCAGTTAACAATCCCTCAAATTTTTTAGAATAGTGAAAAGTGGCAAGGAAATGTAACTGCCAATGAGTTGGGAGACAAAAGAAATAAAATGAAATAAAGATTTATAAAGAAGTAAGAAAA
>CAUYPO010079161.1:0-15848 GCA_963574435.1 Cheirogaleus major | reverse complement strand
CCCAGGCTAGAGTGTGTGTCATCAGCCTGGCTCACAGCAACCTCAAACAATCCTCCTGCCTCAGCCTCCCAGGTAGCTGGGACTACAGGCACGTACCATGTGCCCGACTAATATTTTTTTTCTATTTTTAGTTGTTTGGCTAATTTCTTTCTATTTATTGTAGAGACGGGGGTCTTGCTCTTGCTTAGGCTGGTCTCAAACTCCTGAGCTCAAGCAATCCTCCCGCCTCAGCCTCCCAGAGTGCTAGGATTACAGGTGTGAGCCACTTCGCCTGGCCCTTACATATTTATAAATATACTCTGTGGTAGAGGGTGAGCTACTGGTATTTATGGGCAAGTTGGCATTATTGTTCATTCATTCAATAAATAAATAAATATTTATTTATTTATTGAAACAGAGTCTCACTCTGTTGCCCAGACTAGAGTGCCGTGGCGTCAGCCTAGCTCACAGCAACCTCAAACTCCTGGGCTCAAGCGATCCTTCTGCCTCAGCCTCCCGAGTAGCTGGGACTACAGGCATGCACCACCATGCCCGGCTAGTTTAATTTTTTCTATTTTTAGTATAGACAGGGGTCTTACTCTTGCTCAGGCTGATCTTGAACTCCTGAGCTCAAGCAATCCTCCCGCCTCGGCCTCTTAGGGGTGCTAGGATTACAGGAGTGAGCCATCGCACCTGGCCTCGATGAATATTTAGTAAGCACCTGCTACATACAAAGCACTGCTCTAGGTGCTGGGGATAAAGTGTCTAAAGAAGGTAAAAACTGCTTCCCTCCTGGAGCTCACATTCTAGTAGGAAAGACAGAAAACAAACAAGGTACAGAGGTAAACGGTTATATATTATGTTGGTAGTTTTACTGCCAATGAGAAAAATAAAGCAAGGAATGTGCACAAAAAGTATGTATGTGGTAGGTGGGAAGAGGAGTGTGATTTTTGACTTGGTAGCCAGGATAAGGCTTCTCTGGGAAGGGGGCCCTTGAATAAAGCCAGAAGGAAGTAACAGCAAACATGTGATTACCTGAGGGAAGAGCACTCCCAGATCATGAGAGATGAATGTTGTGTGCCTAGGTCCCATGCAGAAGGAGAGAAATGGCCCGGCACATTCTATTACTGGAGGTCTGGGACATAAGGAGGAGCCAGTACAAGTTTTGACGGAGACAGAGGATAACCTCGACACTGTGCTGTTCTGGAAACCAAGTGAAGCAAATGTGTCCAAGGAGGAGAGAGTGACCTCTGTCACATGCTGCTGGTCGTGGATCGGGATGAGAACCCAGAGAGGGCCGGCTCTGGAGGAGCGACAGGATGAAATCCTCACCAAGTGGCGCCAGGGGCGACCAGATGGAGAGAGACTGGAGACGGTGAACCTAGACAATCGTGTTGAGGGGTTTGCTTTAAAGGGGAGCAGAGAAACAGTACAACAGCTGGAAGGGGAAAGAAGGAAAGCGTTTGCCTTTTTGTTTTCTGGACTTCTTGGGGGGCAGATTGGAGGCCAATTCAGCATCTTTGAATACGGATGGCAATTATCCGCTGGAGAGTGAATATCTGGAACCGCAGGAGTAAAGTGGCGGCATAGACAGCCCCAGGGGAGAAGGCAGGTTTGATGGCGGGAGCTCATGGAAGTTCTCTCCTGGTGGCCTCTGTTAGTGAAATAAGAAGCACGGTCGTTAGCAGAGAATTAGGATGGACCGTGTATAAAGAGGAAGGAAAAGATGTGAAATAATTAACTCAGAGAGTAGGAGAGTTAATGGACTAGAAAAATGTAGAATAATTGCCAGGAAGTTAAGTGCCCACTTGAGGTAGGTGGTCATGAATGTAAAGTGGTCCAGTCAACACTGCTGCTTTTCTTCAGCCATATTCGGCAGTGCTGATGTAGACATGGAAGAATCGGATTTCACCAAGGTTTGGGTTTTGCCAAGCAAATGACACAAAGTGAGATCCAGCCAGGGAGTGGAGGGTGTTTGCAATGGTTGGTTATGACTGAGCATGAAATTTAAACTAGGTAAGGAAGTGTATTAGTCAGTTCAAGCTGCCATAACAAGATACTACAGAGCGGGTGGCTTAAAGGAAAGGCGTTTATTTTCTCATGGTTTTAGAAGCTGGAAGTCCAAGATCGAAGTACAAGCAGCACTGGTTTCTGGTGAGGCCTCTATTCCTGGCTTGCGGGCATCTGCCTTCTCACCGTGTCCTCACCTGGCCTTTCCTTTGTGACTGCGGAGAGAGATCTCTGGTGCCTCTTCTTGTTCCTATAAGAACACCAGGAAGCCTGGGACCGAGGATTGGCTGTTCCAGAGCTGGGGAGTGCGTTCTCCGGGGAACCATGGCTGTGACCGAGGTGGCCCGGGCTGGCTCGGGCAACCAGAGCACCCACGATGGGCACCCCAGCCTCTGTGGTGAGCGAGCCACTGCCTTGGCAGGCCCCGACTGAGGCCCGGGCCCGCAAGCAGGCCTCAGCCAACATCTTCCAGGATGCCAAGCTGCTGCAGATCCAAGGCTTGTTTCAGCACGGTGGGGACCACCTGGCTGCGGAATGGGCACAGATCATCTGGGAGTGTGCGGGGGACCACCGTGTGGCTGAGGCCCTGAAGAGGCTGCACAAGAAGAGGCCGCCACAGCAGAAACCCCTGAGCCACTCTCACTACACCACTGCAGCCGGCTCAGAGTCTGGGAGCCCCGCTCTCCACTGGCCGACCCACAGAGTAGTGCCAGGGAGACAGCCTCCAGCGAGCAGTATCTGAACTCCAGGAGAACAAGTGCCAGGATCCGCCGGAACTGGAGGAAGTCAGGCCCCACTAACTACCTCCACCAGATTAGACACTGATGGAGGGAAAGGCTGGGAATGGCAGTGTCTTCCCCAGAAATCAAACGGACTTTTGCCAAAGTGCCTGGGGAGGTGAAGAAGGAAGAGACCACTGTCACTGGCCTGCTCAGTTCGGAACAGGACTGGAGGCTTCCACTGGGCTGTTATGTGGGACCCATTCGTCACCAGAATGAGTAACAGCGACTGTTCCTGCCTCAGCCCTTCCCAATGTAACACTATACCTGGGCTGCATGATATTCCCCTGGGAGTCAAGTGACAGCACTCAGACACAGCATCTCTCCACTCCTGCTACTAATCAGCCTGCTACTACTGTAACCCATGGTCCAGCAGCCTGTCCCACACCCCTGCACTGTCAGGCCAGCACAGGGAAACCATGCTTTAAGTGGCAAATAAAAATATTTGCATCAAGAAAAAAAAAAAAAAGAACACCAGTCCTGGGCAACAGAGTGAGACTCTGTCTCAATAAATAAATAAATATAGTACAAGAATTTGGACATTGGCAAAAGAAAATAAATAAATAAATAAATACATAAATAAATAATAATTTCTAATCTACAAAAAACAGAAAAACAAAACAACAAAATAAAAAGAACACCACCAGTCCTATTAGATTAGGGCCAGTCTTTTTTTTTTCTTTTCTTTCCCTTTTTTTTAAGATTGGAGTGCCATGATGTAATCATAGCTCACTGGAGCCTCAAACTGCTGGGCTTAAGTGATCCTCCTGCCTCAGTCTTCTGAGTAACTGGGACCATAGGTGTGTGTAACTGCGCCCAACTAATTTTTTAAATTTTTTAGAGATGGTGTCTTGCTATGTTGCCCAGGCTGGTCTAGAACTCCTAGGCTCAAACGATCCTCCCACTCAGCTTCTCAAAGTGCTGGGATTATAGGTATGAGCCACTGTGCCCAGCCAGGGCCACTCTTGTTACTTCATCTAACCTTAATTGCTTCCTTACAGGCCCTATTTCCAAACACAGTCACATTGGGTGTTAGGGTTTCAACATATGAATTTGGGTTGGGGGACACGATTCAGTCTCTAATGGGAAGGAATGAAGTACATGGGGGAGTTTGGGTCAGTGAAAAGATGGTAAGATTAATGGGTGTAGCTAATGATCATTGGAGTTGGAGCATTAGGTGTGAGCTGGAAACAGCAGTAGTTGATTGGAGAATGGGGCATATGAAATTGGGATCGCAGAGGGGCTGCAACCATTTGTAATGACAGAATCCAGAGTACGCCCGCGGGAATGAAGGGCTGAGTTAGTGGATGAAAATACCTTTGGAGGAGTGGGTGCTAAGGAACTGAGAGGCCAGGGCATTAGAAGGAACATCTCTGTGCATACTGAAATTACCAAGAACTATCACAGGAGCAGTGTAGCAGAGAGTGACAGTGAGCCAGGTGTTAAATCTCCAAGGAAGGAGGGAGAATAACCTAACGATTATAGATAAGGGTATTAAGGTGGGACTACACTGTATTGGGAAAAAATTGCAGCATAACCAAACACAAGTCACAGAGGGAAATATTTGCAATACATATAACCAGCAAGAGTGTCACAGATTGTTTTCTCCAGAAGCAGATGCTGAGGTGGAGTCTGAAGTACAAGAAATTGAGCAAGGATCAACACTTGTGAAAGGAAGGCGGAGGAAGCAGGATTGGGCAGAGGAAGAACTTGAACTGAGATACAGCCCTGCAAAGCCTCCACGAACCCAGCAGGGAGCTCTGGAGCCAACACTCCACATCAAAGTGTTCTAAGTTAAGCCAAAATAGCTGGGCCTTTCTATCCTGCCACCCCCTCGGTCTCCAGATATGGACTGCTGGGAAGTGTCTGACCTTGGGTGAGGCAGCTCGCTACAGATGAGGCAGAGCCTGAAATAGCTAACAGCTGGAGGCTGTCTGCCTAATGCATTCCCTGCAGCTGGGCAACAAGTTCTCCCCTGAAGGGGGATCTGGGTGGCGCATCTCTGTGTTTGCCACAAAGCGACTCATATTTTATTTGGCATATATGAAGAACCCCTATGAAAATAGGAACTTCTGAGTTGCCGAGGCTAAGAGTGGCTGCCTCGGCTGGGCAAGGTGGCTCATGCCTGTAATCCTAGCACTCTGGGAGACCGAGACGGGAGGATCACTCAAGGCCAGGAGTTCGAAACCAGCCTGAGCAAGAGCGAGACCCCCATCTCTACTAAAAATAGAAAGTAATTAATTGGCCGACTAAAAATATATAGAAAAAATTAGCTGGGCATGGTGGCGCGTGCCTGTAGTCCCAGCTACTTGGGAGGCTTGAGGCAGGAGGATCGCTTGAGCCCAGGAGTTTGAGGTTGCTGTGAGCTAGGCTGATGCCACGGCACTCTAGCCCGGGCAACAGAGTGAGACTCTGACTCCAAAAAAAAAAAAAAAAAGAGTGGCTGCCTGGATCTGAGTCTCTTCACCTTCCAAGTAGCTATACAGCACTGCGGCCAGGCTCAGAGCCTCATGCCTGTAACCCCAGGGCTTTGGGAGGTCAAGGTGGGAGGAGTGTTTGAGGCTAGGAGTTTGAGACTAGCCTGGACAAAATAGCGAGACCCCAACTCCTCAAGAAAGTTTTAAATTAGCTGGGTGTGGTGGCACACCTGTAGTCCCAGCTACTCAGGAGGCTGAGGCAAGAGGATTGCTTGAGCCCAGGAGTTTGAGGCTACAGTGGGCTATGATCATACCTGTGAATAGCCACTGCATTCAGCTTGGGTGACAGAGTGACCCTTTTTTAAAAGACCCTGTCTCTTAAAAAAAAATTAATTAAAAAAAAGAAAAGAACAGGGATCATCAAATAATGTCCTAGGGGCTGGGCACCTGTTTTTGTAAATAAAGATTTATTGGAACACAGCCACACCCATTTGTTTACATTGTCTTTGTGGCTGCTTTCACATCACAATAGCAGGGTTGAGTAGTTGAGACAGAGATCCTGTGGCTTACAAGCCTAAAATATTTCCTATCTGGCCCTTTAAGAAAAAGTTTCCTGATTCCTGATATAGAACAAGAAGAAAAAAATCAAAACAAAAACTACTTTCTCAGCATAACTAGATGACAGAAAATTCCCAGACTCTAAATTACCTATAAGTAGAAAAATAAGCCCTGAATCCCAGGGAGATGCCTTGCATGATTCCACTCCAAAGCTCTGGGCAGAGCTAGGGCAGTCCTGGAGAAACCGAGGGAAAGAGGAGAGGGGGCAGCTGACAGGTCAAAGATTGATCTAAAATCACCGTGTTAAAGGGAAAGTCCGCTCTCAGTGGAAAATGCAGGAAAGGAATGCCAGGAGATCAGAGCACAGACGTGGGAGGGACTTGAAAAAGCCCTGTAGGACTCAAGGAGTCACTCTCAGGAAAGTGCTGCTTCTGGCGGGAGAGGAGGCAAAAAGGGAAAAGAGATGTGCCCTTTGGAGATTAGGTGGTGGAGAGGAAAAGAATCAAAAGAGGAAAATGTAGGGCACGCAACACAAAACTGAACCAAAAACTTGCAGGGTATACAATTCCCACCACACACACAGGAGACATCTATTAAAGCGGCACTTCTCAGACTTTTTGGTCTCAGGACTTTGTTACACTCTTAAAATTTGAGTCTCCTAAAGAGCTTTTGAATTTGTGGGTTACATCTAGCAACATTTCCTGTATTCAATATTATAACTGAGAATTTTTTTAATATTTTAGAAATTAATTAAAAAATAACAAACTGATTTCATGTCAACATAACTAATTATTTTAAATAAAGAATAACTATATTTTCCCAAACAAAAAAATTTCATAAGAAGAGTGGCATTATTTTACATTTTTGCATATCTCTTTAATGTCTGGCTAAAGTAAAGACAGCTGGATTCTCACATCTGTATATGAGAATCTGTATATTCAACCTGTCACAATATCACTCCATGCAGCTTCTAGAAAACTCCTTGTAAGAGAATGAAGGTGAAAAAGATAAGTAATGTCCTACTATTACTATAAAAATAGTTTTGACTTTGCAGCTACCTGAAAGGTTTTGGGACCATCAGACCATCCCTGAACCACACTTTGAGATCTGTTGCATTAAACAATTGTACCTCATTACACTGACAGAAGGAAGTGCCATTGAATCACAAATCTTGGCAGCCACCTTCATTCCAAAAAAATGAATAGCCAAAAACAGATCAAACTGATACCAAGTTTCTGTAATAAAATAGAAAATGAGAATCCAAATAGCTCAAGTCACAAACATTTCTACATTCGCCCCCAGAGAAAGACGACCGTGAAGCAGAAGAAAACTGCAACGTAACACGCTAAGCCGAATTGTCTTCAAGTAAATATTGCAGGATATGAACAATCACCTTGAAACAGAAATTCAAAAATTAAAAACAGAAACGGACATCCCCCTCCTCCAAAGGAATAAATGATGAGTTCATTGAACTCAGGAAAGAAGAAAAGGCAAAATCATTTCAGAAATGAAGACTAAATTATGAGGTATCCCAGGAGAATAAACTCAAATGGAAATGTAATAAATTGTATAACCGGCTCTACAAACAAATTTCTTTTTTTTTTTTTTTTTGAGACAGAGTCTCACTCTGTTGCCCGGGCTAGAGTGCCTAGCTCACAGCAACCTCAAACTCCTGGGCTCAAGCAATCCTTCTGCTTCAGCCTCCCAAGTAGCTGGGACTACAGGCATGCGCCACCATGCCCAGCTAATTTTTCTATATATTTTTAGTTGTCCAATTAATTTCTTTCTATTTTTAGTAGAGACGGGGTCTCACTCTTGCTCAGGCTGATTTCCAACTCTTGAACTTGAGCGATCCACCTGCCTCGGCCTCCCAGAATGCTAGGATTATAGGCGTGAGCCACCGCACCCGGCCTCTACAAACAAATTTCAATGACTCCTATGTTTTTTTTAAATCTTCTTCCTCTCATGGTTTAGATTCTCAGGCCAGCAAGGCATGATGACCAGGAACCCTGAGACTTTTAACTGCTTGCCCTGTCTGTGTTGTTTCTCAGAAATGGTAGAATTTCTTTTTTTTTTTTTCTTTTCTTTTCTTTTTTTTTTTTTACACATGTATACCAGGGAAAAAATGGTGGAATTTCTGAAAGACAAGGAGTGGGATTCTGAAGGCCCCTAGGAAGACTTCCTGATGCCAAGACTCGTCGTCCCCCACAACCTGCCCCAATGTGTGTAGCCCCTTGTTAACTACACCACCACCTGCTCCAGTGCTCATAGCCCTTCCTTAAAAGCCCGTAAATCTCCATTAGGGAGACAGATTTGAGGCTTGATTCCCTGTTCTCCCAACAAATGCCTTTTGTATTCTTTTTTCCTTGGCAATCTTTGTTGTCTCAATAATTGGATCTTTGTGCAGTGAGCAGCTAGACCGAGGATGAACCCCCTGTGGTTTCAATAACAGGGGCATTAAAGAAAGACAGGAAAAACCAAGGGGATAAAAATGAAATAAAGAGAGAAGTGTTGTGAAGAAAAACTTCTTCTCTACCAACCTAGGTCCAACTAACTGGTTTGGGGCCTGTGAATTAAGTGGCAATAGCCAGATTAACAAGAGAAAATATGCAGTGTGGGCATACCCTACAAAGGGAATAACTCTCTAAATAGCCAGAGGTAAAGGTTTATGTACCAGCCTAACATGGGGGTGGCAAGGGCTTAGGGCTTCAAAGGATGGAAGTTTCTGTGAGGCTTGTTTACACTATTTTTTTGGAATGTCTTGATGTCCAAGGCCAGTGCTTCCCTGACAGGGGACCTCTGGAGGGTTTGTAGCAGCTCTCTCTCCTAAAGCTCTACTCTAGTGGGATAAGAGAATTTCACATAAGATTTCTTTCTGCATCTGGTATAGCTCAGCTGTTTTCCCTTTGAGGTAATCTCTTTTTTTCCTATATATATATTTTTAGCTGGCCAATTCATTTCTTTCTATTTTTAGTAGAGACGGGTTCTTGCTCTTGCTCAGGCTGGTTTTGAACTCCTGACCTTGAGGATCCACCCGCCTTGGCCTCCCAGAGTGCTAGGATTACAGGCATGAGCCACCATACCCGGCCCCTTTGAGGTAATCTCTTTACCAGTTTGGCGGTGGTGGTTTTCTTCAGAAGTGCAAAGGTCAGAGAGAAAGCAGTTGAAGTGGAAGACAGGCAAGGAAGAAACAGTACAGTTTGACCTTTGAACAACATGGGCTTGAACTGCACAGGTCCACTCTTACATGATTTTTTTCCAACTAAATAAAGATTGAAAATACACTATTTGCAAGATGTGAAACTTGAGTACATGGAGGGTAGATTTTTGGATACTCAGGGTCCCAGGGCCGGCAGTGGGACTTGAGTATGTGCAGGTTTTGGTATACACAAAGGTCCTGGAACAAATCCCACATGAATACCAAGGGACGACTGCATACATCCCTGATGTATATACATCCCTTGGAATCCCTGAGGAAGAACAAGAAAACAATTGAACAGAACTAATATTTAAAATTATAATCCAAGAAAATTTTCCAGACAGAAGATTGCATTCTACAAATTAAATATGCCTACTGGTACCTGGGGAAATTGACTCAATGATTAACTCTAAGATATTTCCTAGTAAAACTATTATTCTTTAAAGATAAAGGAAAAAAATCTCAAGGCCTCCAAGGAAAGATCAAATAACATACATATCAAAAGAATTAGACTAGTATCGTACTTCTCAAAAACAACCTACAAAACAAGGCAACAATAAAGCAGAATTTTCAAACTCAAAAAAATAAATTATGAAACAAGGATATCCTTCTTCATTATGTTCTTACTTTCCATTAAATTCCTTGAGCATCTTTCTTTCTCTCTTTCTCTTTCTCTCTCTCTCTCTTTAGAGACAAGGTCTTGTTCTGGTGCCCAGGCTGGAGTGCAATGGCATGACCATAGCTCATTGTAGCCTTGAATTCCTGGACTTAAATGATCCTCCCACCTCAGCCTCCCAAGTAGCTAAGACTACAGGTGTGACTCACCATGTCTGGTCTCTTGAGCATCTTCATAATATTTACAACAGCCCCCTTTAAAGGCTTTGCCTGTTAATTCCATCATCTCTGCCATTTCTGCATTTATTTCTACTGACTGATTTTTCTCCTGGTTATGGATCACATTTTTCTGCTTCTTTCTATGTCCAAATTTGATTAGTAACAATTTTGCGTTGTTGAGTGATTGGATTTTGTCATATTCCTTTAAAGAGGTTTGGATTTTGTTTTGGCAAGTAGAAAAATTACCTGCAGATCGCCATAATCCTTCTAAGGTATATTTCCACCTATGTTAGGGCAGATCTACAGTAAACTTTATTCTAGGGTGTTCATTATTACTAGGAATAATATTGCCCCAAAGAGGCAAAAATTAGTTTTGGGGGGGAAGCTTACTCTTTTAATATATAAGCACAGATATACATATAGTCATCACTGGTATACAACATATTTGTGGTGTTAAAATTTCATGTGGGAACAGTCAGCCTATTACTGTTCAAAGAAAAAAAATTTCATAGGGGAGCAATTAGGGAAAAAAATGCCTGAAAGGTTCTTTCAGGGGAAGGAATGATAATGAAAAATATGGTTGAGAAGTACTGCTCTAGAGCTTTCTCTAAGAAGCTTCTTCCTCTCCAATACTTTCCCCACACATTTCACATGCCTCAGCCTTTTTTCCATTCTCAACTCAGGAAGACCATCATGCTATTCTTTGGTTTGCCTTCCTTGCATGTAGAAAGCTGGAACAATCAAAGTGCTTGCCAAGTTTGCTTTTTTTCTCTTAGGGATCACAGTTTTGTACTATCTATCATCAACAACTGGAAATAATTGCAAAATAGATTTTGTCTAGCTTTCTAGCTATTTATGGAAGGAGGTCATATCTAGTCAGTTATTCCATTACAGCCAGAAGTAGAAGTTCTGATGGATACATACTGACTAAGATAAATTATAAATATCTTAATTCTAAAACCAGCATCTTACTTAATAGGGAAACAGCAAAGACATTCCAATTAAGTTCAGGAACAAGGTAAGGAGGCTGGTAAAGATTACTATGTTAATAGTAATCTCCAGGCCGGGTGTGGTGGCTCACGCCTGTAATCCTAGCACTCTGGGAGGCCAAGGTGGGTGGATCATTTGAACTCAGGAGTTCGGGACCAGCTTGAGCAAAAGCAAGACCTCGTCTCTACTAAAAAAATAGAAAGAAATTAGCTGGAAAAAAAAAATATATATAGAAAAAATTAGCCAAGCATGGTGGTGCATGCCTATAGTCCTAGCTACTCAGGAGGCTGAGGCAGGAGGATCACTTGAGCCCAGGAGTTTGAGGTTGCTGTGAGCTAGGCTGACACCATGGCACAGAGCTTGGGCAACAGAGTGAGACTCTGTCTCAAAAAAAATATATATATAAAAATAGTAATCTCCATTACAATTAACATAGGGTAATTAAAGTAGTAGCCTATGCAATTAGATAAGAGAAATTAATAATAAGTATAAGAATTAGAAGTAAAAAGGAAAACTATCTTTATTTACATTTGATATGATTATATTCCTGGAAAGCCATAGAAAGTTAATAAAGTTAATAATAAAACTAATTCAGTAAAAAAAATTCAATAAGACAGCAGGATATAAAATTAATAGGCAGAAACAAATAGCCTTTAGGTATAGATACAATAATCAGTTAACAAATATAATGGTAGAGAAAAAAACCATTTACAATAGCAGCAAAGAAGGTAAAACCCTTAGGAATAAACTTAACAAGAAATGTGCAAAGTCTATATGAGGAAAATTTGAAAATTCTCCTGAAACATACAAAAATAGACATAAGCAAATAGAAAGATGATCTTATTTTTATTTTATTTTTTTGAGACAGAGTCTCACTCTGTTACCAGGGCTAGAGTGCTGTGGCGTCAGCCTAGCTCACAGCAACCTCAAACTCCCAGGCTCAGGCGACCCTCCTGCCTCAGCCTCCCGAGTAGCTGGGACTACAGGCATGCGCCACCATGCCTTGCTAATTTTTTCTATATATTTTTAGTTGGCCAATTAATTTCTTTCTATTTTTAGTAGAGACGGGGTCTCGCTCTTGCTCAGGCTGGTCTCGAACTCCTGACCTTGAGCGATCCACCCACCTCGGCCTCCCAGAGAGCTAGGATTATAGGTGTGATGATCTTTATTTTTGAATAAAATGATTCAACGTAATAAAATATCAGTTCTTCCAAAGTTGGTCTATAAATTCAATTGTGATCCTCCCAAAATGCCAACAAGTTGTTACTAAATTTCATGTGGAAAAATAAACATGCAAAATAGGCTGGAAACAATTTTTAAAAAAGACATGAGATGGAATGAATTCTATTGGTAATTAAAACATACTTCAAAACCTCTGTAATTAATAGTGCCAGATTACTTTTGTAGGCTATGAATACTTTTTTAAATAATTAAGATAAGTAATTCTTTGATTTATTTTCTATGTATTTTCCTAATTAACATTCCTGTGGTTTCAATATATGGGTTCCAAAACCTGAGAAGCTAGCTTTAGCTTATTATTTTATTTGCTTGAGCAAATCATTTCTTAATTTTAGTTGTGATAGATAAACCAGAGTTTTATTTTATTTTATTTTATTTTTGAGACAGATTCTCACTCTGTTGCCCAGGCTAGAGTGCCGTGGCATCAGCCTCGCTCACAGCAACCTCAAATTCCTGGGCTCAAGCAATCCTTCTGCCTCAGCCTCCCAAGTAGCTGGGACTACAGGCATGCACCACCATGCCTGGCTAATTTTTTTTTTTTTTTGTATATATTTTTAGTTGGCCAATTAATTTCTTTCTACTTTTAGTAGATATGGGGTCTTGCTCTTGCTCAGGCTGGTTTCGAACTCCTAACCTTGAGCAAGCCTCCTGCCTTGGCCTCCCAGAGTGCTAGGATTACAGGTGTGAGCCACCATGCCCAGC
Source organism: Cheirogaleus major (assembly GCA_963574435.1). Classification (NCBI taxonomy): domain Eukaryota; kingdom Metazoa; phylum Chordata; class Mammalia; order Primates; family Cheirogaleidae; genus Cheirogaleus; species Cheirogaleus major. The sequence goes on along the minus strand of CAUYPO010079161.1, from coordinate 3,141 downwards.
CTAAACCAGAGTTTTAAATGAAATATTGCAGCAGCTGGTGGTATTGAAGTACCACCTATAGACTAAATTAGCAGAGAGCAATTCCAGTAGATTTATGGATTGAGGCAGTCACAGTTTTTTTTTTTTAAATATATTTTTTCTTTTCTTTTCTTTTTTCTTTTTTTTTTAACCATCTATACAAACTCAGTGTGAAGAGGTAGTTACAGTTTTAATCTCTGTGTGCCAAGCATAAATCTTTAAAAACAAGCAAGAATCATGTTATTAAAATTGCCAGTTTCCTTGGTAACCATGTACAAGTATACATGAATTGTATCATTTGTACTATTCTTTGCCAAAGTATGGGAAGGCTTAATAACTTTAACTGTGGTGTCAGTGCCTTGACTATAATTGGCAGCAGTGTCGGCAGAGGGGCATTGCAAATGTTGGAAGAATTTAGCAAGATAGGTTGTAAAGAAAATACATGAGGCATTGGCAAAGGGGATTGATTATGTCTACAGGCTTTCTTTTGAAGGCTTTTGTAATCAAAATGAAGACTAGAAAATGCTATTAAGGTGATGTGTGTGTGTGTGGTTTTCTCTTTTGTTTTTTACTATTTCTCTCTCTCATATACATATGTGTGTGTATATATATGTGTGTGTGTGTGTGTATATATGTATGTATAAAGATATGCTATTATTTGAAGGAATTACTAGTTTTACAGTTTGCCCTGAAGAACTTTTGTCACTGCACTAAATGAGTATTTTCGGTTTGTCAGTGATTGTTGCTTTCCAAGTGCTCTTTCCAATCACTTTTAAATGGTTTTTTCAGAATGAAATGTTTAATAGACTTAAGTTGGAAATAATTATTTTAACATTATAGGAACAATTTACTAAATTTGAAATTTTATATGTATTTCATCTAAAATGAAGTAGAAATGAATTAAAGAAGAATTATTGGTTTAAGTGATAGTTATTATTAACTTCCTTTAAGGAAGTATATGCATTTTTTTTTTTGAGACAGAGTCTCACTTTGTTGCCTGGGCTAGAGTGCCGTGGCGTCAGTCTAGATCACAGCAACCTCAAACTCCTGGGCTCAAGCAATCCTCCTGTCTCAGCCTCCCGAGTAGCTGGGACTACAGGCATGCACCACCATGGCCGGCTAATATTTTTCTCCATATATTTTTAGTTGTCCAGTTAATTTCTTTCTATTTTTGGTAGAGACGAGGTCTCGATCTTGCTCAGGCTGGTTTCGAACTCCTGACCTTGAGCGATCCTCCCACCTCGGCCTCCCAGAGTGCTAGGATTACAGGCGTGAGCCACTGTGCCTTGCCTTGCATTTTTAATTAAAAAATCAAAGTAAATAAGACCAAAAACCTGAAATATGGACAAAAGACGTGAACAAACAATTCAAAGAAAAAGATATAAAAATGGCCGACCTCACTCATAATAAGAGAAATGCAAAGTAAGTCTATCATGAGATACTATTTTTCACTCACCAGACTGATAGAAATTAAAAATCATGACATATTCTGTTGGCAAGGCCATGGGGAAACAGACACTCTTACACATCACTGGTGGAAATGCAAATCAGTATAACCCTTATAGAAGGGAATTTAGCAATATCTATTAAAACTACATATGCATTTACCTCTTGATCTACCTATCCCACTTCCAAAAGACATGCCTCTGCAATATAGAATACTTATGTACAAGGTTACTCACTGGTAATTGCAAATTATCGAAAGCAATCCAAGTGCTACACTCTGGAAAATGATTGAATCAACTGCGATACATCCAAATGAGTACTATGCAACTGTAAGAAAGAATCCATATGAATGACTGTGTATATTGTTATATGAAAAAAACAAAATGCAAAAGAGCATCTATAGTATGCTACCTTTTGTGTAAGAAGAGAAAATAAGAAATTATACATGTATCTGTTCATCTGTGCAAAATGAACAGAATAGAGAGCTCACAAATAAATTAGACTGGTGATCCATACTGAGTGGGTAGGATGGAGTGGAAAGAATGTGGGGGTGGAAGTGGGGTGCAGAGATTGGAAAATAGGAGAGATGCTTTGCTGAGTAGACCTTTTTGTATAGTTCTGGGTTTTAGAACCATGCTAATGTTTTATATACTAAAGCAAAAACAAACAAACAAAAATCTGAGAATAGGGAGAAAACCTACAATGGAATACAAAGAAACAAATGAAGCAAAATGTATTTCAAATGGATAACATAACTACACTGAAGGGAAAAAAAATGAATTCAAATAACTTTCAAATACAGAATTTTGAGTACATAGTCTCCAGTCAAAGAAAAAGAGAAATAATGAGGTCTTCTTAATCTCGAGATCTGGTTTGTTTTTTGCAATGGTATGGGCTAGAGATTGTGGAGTTTCTTCTGTATTTTCCAGGATTGAACAAATAAGCCAGGTTTCTCACTGTTGGAGAAAGAAGTTACAAATGTGGAAAGAGTAAGGGCTAGAATGAACCTTGTGGAATTGGATTAGAATTGGAAGGGTTAAAAAAAAAAAGAATTGGAAGGGTTAATTATGAACTCAAGGTTCTTACATGGTATGTACATATCTTCTAGCTTGGACCACTGAGAGGGTCTAAAAACAATAACACAGTAGCAATGAGCTCATCTAGTGCCCAGATCTTGGTTTTTAAATCCACGCTAAAATGAACCAGGATTTCAAGGCTGGGGCTGGGAAAGCAGAAGATGAGGTTGGAATATCTTGTTGTGACAGTAGTTAGGAAAATACTCAAACGATAGTGACATGTAAAAAGGACACAGTAGGTAGCTTGAAGTGCCTCTCACTGGCCAAATGTGGAAAAATTTGAGCATGAAAATAATGAAAGTAATGGATTATAATCCACTGAGTACAGTAGGAATCCATGAGTCCATCCTGACATACGTAAATAAATAACGAGAAGAAAGAGCTTTTCTTTTTCTTTTTTTCTTTTTTGAGACAGAGTCTCACTCTGTTGCCCCGGCTAGAGTGCCGTGGCGTCAGCCTCGCTCACAGCAACCTCAAACTCCTGGGCTCAGGCGATCCTTCTGCCTCAGCCTCCCGAGTAGCAGGGACTACAGGCATGCGCCACCATGCCCGGCTAATTTTTTCTATATTTTAGTTGGCCAATTAATTTCTTTCTATTTTT
>CAUYPO010079158.1:0-53202 GCA_963574435.1 Cheirogaleus major | reverse complement strand
TGTTTAAGAAATCTCTCTCTACTCTGAGATCATGAATATATTATTTTATATTATCTTCTGAAGCCTTTGTAGTTCTTTCATATACAGATGGTCTCTGACTTATGATGGGTTTGGCTTATGATTTTTTTTTTTTTTTTTTTTTTAGACAGAGTCTCACTCTGTTGCCCGGGTTAGAGTGAGTGCCGTGGCGTCAGTCTCGCTCACAGCAACCTCAAACTCCTGGGCTCAAGCAATCCTCCTGCCTCAGCCTCCCGAGTAGCTGGGACTATAGGCATGCACCACCATGCCCGGCTAATTTTTTCTATATATTTTTAGTTGGCCAATTAATTGCTTTCTATTTATAGTAGAGACAGGGTCTCGCTCTTGGTCAGGCTGGTTTCGAACTCCTGACCTTGAGCGATCCGCCCGCCTCGGCCTCCCAGAGAGCTAGGATTACAGGTGTGAGCCACCGCGCCCGGCCCTAATACAGAAATATTACTAATAGTTTACAACTACTGTATTACCTATGTGCCAGGCACTGTGCCTCATGCTTTCTTTGTGTATTACCTAATCCTCACAACAGTGCTTCTATTATTTCCCCCATTTTAACATATGGGGGAGCTGAGGCATAGAGGTTAAGTAATTTGCCAAGAGTTCTACAACTTAAAAATAACAGAGCTGGGATTTGAACTCAAGCACTCAGACTCCAGAGTCCATGCTCTTGAAATGACTGTCAAACAACAGCTGTGTTAAAACTAGGTCTAGGTAGTCAAACTTAATAAGACTTCCAGGAGGTTTTACAGATCAAGTATCTAGATCTTTTATGGGATATAAATGACATCAACTAAATGATCTTGTTGATATCTGGAGAGAAGTTCTGAGAAATTCACTGTGTAGAAAATGATTTTACTAATAACTACACTCCCTTTTAACAGAATGCATTTACATCCTAATTAGGATGCATTATTACTTAGTATTCTTTAATTTGATTCAATATTTTATCTAAACTTTCCTTCGAAGCTATCTTTAGGCTGTCAACAGATGGTCAGATAATCATTTTAAGGTGGCAGAAAATTTGTCAAAAAGTTAATAAAATTAAAAACTATATCTAATGAACTTTTCCAGCTGTCATTTTCTAGTAGATTCATCAAGAATTCATTTATTAGGTATCACATCTAAAAGTTTAGGGTGGGTCTAGATTTAAATAATTATATAATCACATGTTCACTTATCTACTCATTCACGCTGAGGGAAAAGAGGGGAGGAGTTAAAATGTTAATAGAAACATTTAGGGATTCTGTTTTCTTTACAATTATATAATTGCATATTTTGTCTAAGGGGTGACTAAATGTAAGCAAGTCTTACCACTTTACATGTATGAATAAGAACATCATTTATACACATACTTCATAACCTAGCACATCAATGTACTCAACCCAGTACTTGGGTTGAGTTTCAAAACAATTTGATTTAAATGCCTTTAAATAAGGAATGAGGGCACCAATTCAAACAGAAAGGTGAAAAATAACCTAAATGACAACAATTCACAGAATTCACTCATACTTCTTACCATTTATTGCCTTCATTTATTTACATTACCAAGATGCCCAGCTAATTTTTCTATTTTTAGTAGAGACAGCCTCTTGCTCATGCTTGTCTCGAACTCGTGAGCTCAAGCAATCCTCCTGTCTTTGCCTCCCAGAGTGCTAGGATTACAAGCGTGAACCACCATGTGTGGCCTTCTGAAGGCATTGAATTTATAATTAATGGTCTAGATTAGGGGTCCTCAAACCTTTTCTGTAGGGCCAGATAGTAAATATTTTAGGCTTTGTGGGCTAACAGGAGAAATCGAGGACATTATGTAGTTATATAGGTACTTAACATAATGAGCTTAAAACCAGTTGCCACGATTTGTTTTTATTGACAAAATTCAAAATATAATTTTTGTAATGCCTTTTTTGGGGGAATAACATTGCCTTTAATTGGGGATCTAAGTAAGCGTAAATGATCAATTGTAAATGGTCACCTGTTAATGATTATCATTAACTATCAGAAACCATTAACATTAATGGTAATGAAATTTATACATTTCATATTTTAAAATGTCTTTTCACACAGGTACTAGTATCAATTCAGAGTGTATACTACTAACTGAGCATATTCATCACTTGGAAAGCATTTGTAAAATTCTATTAGATTCTCCCTTTGATATTTGCCTTTTAGCATGTCATTACGTAGCACATTAATCACTTCCAACTGAAGATTAAGGCAGAATCTCCTCAACTGCAGTTAAATAGATTTTGAAATAGGGAAATTTCCTTTGCACTTGCAACAAGGTCCCAAAAAATGCTAAACTCAGAAAATACATCCACTGCTAATTTATAAGAATAGAAATCTTGTTTCTTGTTTTAATTTTTGATAGTAGGAAAAATGTATAAAGTAAGACATTATTATTCAAATGTTATTGAAATGACTTTATCACAGTATCTTTCATGTTAAAGTTGTTTTGCTTTATAATCTTAGGTTGAATTCTTTAAGAAATATTATAAAGTCTTCAGCAAAAGCTAATTTCCAAAGCCATTCAGTGTTCCAGAAAGGTGTTTAAGGGTAGTTCTTCCTGTTAAGAAAAATTTCAGTCGTGGGCCCCAGCTCAAAAAAGTTACAATCAAATTTTATAATTGCTAAGCAAATCAAACTTAAGTCAAGATAATCAGCTTCAATTTCTGACAAAATTCAAAGAATTGAGGATGGTTAAAGTAAAGAAAGAAAAGTTTACCACTAATAGTACGGGTTCAGTACACATGGTAGATTCAAATATTTCTGCGGGGTACTTGTGGATGAATAATATAGTGAATAACCATAGGCTTAAACTGCTTACATTTTTTTGAGCCTTGTAAATTTGTCAAACTAAGCCCTTTTTCTACTGCACACATTCGTTACCATTATCAATGATAACACATTTTAGCAGATTCCACTTTAGGTTGTACAGAATTAGTGTTTTCTCAACTTCTTTGAAAATGTTCACCCATAGTTGTCCCATGGAGTAGTCAGAGGCTAAACTTTCAGTCTATTCAAACTTATTAATGCCTCAAATAAATAAGAATAGAGTAGTATTAGTTAACATCAGTCAATTCATTAAGAGTCAAAGAACCACTCAGAATCATTTACCTTTTTAATTGACTATTGATGTTCCCAATGTCCTTAACTCTTTGAGCAACTGTTCTTGCCAAAAGACCAAGAGTCTTAAACAAGTTTACTTTCTCTGGACACATTTCTTTAGCTGCTGCACTCAAACACAATTAACTCACCATCAGTATATGGCTTTCTTTGCATGGCTAACAAATTAGTCACTTGGAGACTTACTTTGGTTGCAGCCTCATTTTCATTTTGTGAAGAAATTTTGCTTTGATGAGGTATTTCCATTTTAATTTTCTAATTTTTCTGACAGTTGCTTGCCTATGAGTTGGGAATACTGTGAAGAGTTATTTCTTGGGTCATGTCAATGTTTATTCTTCTAGCTAAGCTATAGGTGCTCTGACATCTAATTCAGTATCAAAATAACTCATACCCCACTGTACCTTTAAAGCACAGCAAAGTCCACTTTTCTTGTTTTCAAAAGCAGTGTGATGAGTCACATCCAGTCTGTATTGCAACCAGTCAACTCTGCTGTTGTATCAAGAAGACAGCCATAGACAATATGTAAATAAATGAGCATGGTATGGTTCAATAAAACTTTATTTATGTACCCTGAAACTCAAATTTCATAGTTTTCTTTTTTTACATTTTTATAATTGATACATAATATATGTTATATAATTTTCACATAAAAAAATGTTATTCTTTTGATTCTTTTTCAACCATTTGACAATGTAAGAACATTCTTAGGTCATGCCCCATATAAAAACAGGTGATGGGCCAGATTTGGTCTGTAGGATGTATTTGCCTACCTCGATCTAAATAATCTCATTTTGTATTACTTTTATAGTGGTAGTTAATTGGTAGTAGTTATGTAAAATTTAGCTACACTCTTCAAGTAAGGACAACTACAAAATGGTATTAGTGCCTTTTGAGTTAGCACACTATTTTCCTAAACTATTTTCCAAGAAAGATATAATAATTAAGCATATTTATCTAATAAAAATTAAATAAAATTTGGATTATAAAATATTTATATAATTTAGATAATACAGAATATATTTAGGTGAAAGATCTCTACAAAGAGAACTACAAATCACTGAGGAAGGAAATTGCAGATGATGTAAACAAATGGAAAAACATGCTCATAGATCAGCAGAATCAACATTGTTAAAATGTCCATACTACCCAAAGTGATATACAGATTCAATGCAATCCCCATCAAAATACCAAAGTCATTTTTAGCAGATCTAGAAAAAATAATTCTATGCTTTGTTTGGAACTAGAAAAAAGCCTGAATAGCCAAAGCAACCTTAAGCAAAAGGAACAAATCTAGAGGCATCACTTTACCAGATTTTAAGCTATACTACAAGGCTATAGTAACCAAAATAGCATGGTACTGACATAAAAATAGAGACAGACCAATGGAACAGAACAGAGAACCCAGATATAAAACTATCCACATATTGCCATCCAATCTTTGACAAAGTAGACAGCAGTATACACTGGGGAAAAGAATCCCTATTCAATAAAAATGGTGCTGGGAAAATTGGATAACTACATGTAGAAAATTGAAACAGGATCCATATCTCTCACCACTTATAAAAATTAATTCAAGATGGATAACATTTAAATTTAAGTCATGAAACCATAAGAATTCTAGAAGAAAATGTTTGAAAAACTCTTCTGGATATCAGCCTAGGCAAAGAATTTATGAAGAAGGCACCAAGGGCAATCACAGCAACAACAAAAATAATTAAATGGGACTAGATTAAATTAAAAAGCTTTTGCACAGCCAAGGAATCACCCAACAGGCAAATAGACAACATACAGAATGGGAGAAAATATTCGCATGCTATACATCTGATAAAGGGCTAATAACCAGAATCTACAAAGGACTCAAACAAATCAGCAAGAAAAAAATCAAACCACCCCATTCAAAAGTGGGCAAAAGACATGAACAGAAGCTTTCAAAAGAAGACAGACAAATGGCCAATAAACATGAAAAAATGCTCAACCTCACTAATAATCAGAGAAATGCAAATCAAAACCACAATGAGATATCACCTAACCCCAGTGAGAATGGCTTTTATCAAAAAGTCCCAAAACAATAGATGATGGCATTAATGCAAACAGAAAGGAACACTTATACACTGTTGGTATACAAATAGTTCAACTTCTATGGAAACTAGTATGGAGATTCCTCAAAGAATTATAAGTAGACCTACCATTTGATCCAGCAATCCCACTACTGGTTATTTACCCAAAGGAAAAAAAGTCATTTTATCATAAAGACACTGGCACTAGAATGTTTATTGCAGCAAAGTTCACAATCACAAAGATGTGGAGTCAACTCAAGTGTCCTTCATGAGTGGATTAATCAAATGTGCCATATGTATACCATGGAGTACTACTCAGCCATAAAAAATGAATTAATACTTTTTGCAACAATCTGGATGGAACTACAGACCATCTTCCTAAGTGAAGTATGGCAAGAATGGAAAAACAAACACCACATATATTCACTATTAAACTGGAACTAACCAGTCAGCACTCATGTGCACAGATGGAAATAAAACTCAGTGGAAATCATACAGGTGAGAGTGCGCAGGAGGAAATGGGCGAAATATCTATTGGGTACAATGTACACTGTCTGGGTGACTCAAGCAGTACAAAAGCAATCGATGTGACTGAAATGTTCGTACTCCTGTATATTCTGAAAGAAAGATATATATATATTTTTAATGCATTTATTTTAGAATGTCCACTTGAAAATCACAAATTTACAAAGGAGACTTTCTTAGAAAGGGTTACAGCCTACAAGATGGCTGTCCTGACCAGCTGGGAAGTATAGCCTCTGGCAGAGCCCAGAAACAGGCACTTTCTGGGGCAGGAGCTTTATGGTGAAAGGGTTGGCCAAGTAGACATGTTCAGCAGGTTACATGAGCTATGAATACTCGTGAAGGGGATCCTAGTGTATGCATGATAAGCAAACATGCGGGTTATATGTATCCCATGTTTACTTTTGGCAGAGAGACTTAACATTTAAATGTATTGCAGGTAGGCCCTATATGTCAAAAGGGGGTGAAGCAGGGACACAATGGCACTCAAGTGTGCAGCCTCTGTAAACCAGCTGGAACCAGTCTATAGTCAGTGGTCTCCTTTCAGGTGAAATTTATTGAAATCAGTCTCTTGTCCAATCAAAGCTGTAGTTATGGCGTGTGGAACAAGGGGGTTAGTCAGCCAGCTATGGGTGAGCTACAATTTGTTTTAATATTGCCAGTGCTTGTTTAGCTGCTAGAAAAAAAGAAAAATCTTGTGACATTTAGAACATAGTTTATTCTTCAAGTGTAGGGATAGGTGACTTAACCCTTTCCTGGCATGGCCTTAGGTCTTGTTTACAAATTGATATCTTATTGCCATAAAGAGCACATTCTGTCAGTCTATGATCTCTATTTACTTTAACATCAATGATGGTCAGTTATTGTGTCTAAACTGCAAAGGGAGTGGGTATAATGAACAGTGTTTAACCTCCCATCTTGTCATGGTCAGGAACTCAGGTTTCTCTGGGGTCCTCTTGGCCAAGGAGGGGGTCTGTTCAGTTGGTTGGGGGATTTAGGATTTTGTTTTTAGTTCTGAAGTTAAAATTTAATTTGGTAATCTTCAACTTATAGGACAGTAGGGCAAAGTATAAGGGCTCAACAGTAAAGTACCTGGATGCTAAAATTTTATTAAAGCATACAAATTATATTTCACTTCATAAAACACTAGTGGGGAGATAGAGAAAACATTTCCGATTAAGTGTTTGAAGCAATTTGTGTTTTTTCTTCTGAAAAGGCTTCATCTGTCCTCTGTCGTTTAAGAGGTGGATCTTCGTGATTCTCTGTAATAAATCCAGAAAACCTATTTTAGGTAAGAAATTTAGCAGTTGAAAATATATTTTTAAAACAAGCAGTATGGCCATTTTTAAGATTTTTAATCTAGTTAAACATGAAATAAATATTCCTATAGGTTTATTATTTTAATGAAATAGGCTTCTATTAGACTGAACAGTATATCATACTAAAATTTGTAAAACTGGGAGAAACTAGTCACAATTGAATGGAAAGAGGTCTTGAACATAAATAACTAATTAAGTAATATAAAATATATATGTAGCCCAAAGAAAGCTACATGAAAGTTATTATAGTTTACATTTAATTCCCCAGAAATTGCTCACCTAGATTCATGGTCTGGTTCTTGTAGAGTATAGTGGCAGGAATCTGAAAAGTGATGCATAGCATTTCCTTGTTAGGGGCCACATTTCTTACTAGGTGAACTGAACTGCATGACTCCAAGGAAATGCCTAACACAGCTCCAGCTCGTTGCCGAACATCCTCAGCAGGATCCGCATCTTTGGAAAAGCTGTAACAGTGGACAATGGGAAGGAGCTCACTGCTGCATGGCTGCCCTTCTAAAAGTGATTTGAAAGTACTAAGAAACTCTATGGCCTTTGCTGGCAAGTTCATGACAATGTGCACAGAGTGTTTTCTTTCTTTTGACAGTCCCAGCTGCTGCATTAACTCTTCTTTGACTGGTCCTTGCAGGAATTCTTTCCCATCCAAGTTGAAGACTTTCACCTTTTGGTCCACTTTATTTAATTTACAATTGTGCAACAACCATTTATGGGATTCAGGATTGAGATCATTGGCAAATACAGTACAGTTTTTCTTTGCTGCTGGAATGGCAAAGGGCCCAACCCCAGCGAAAACATCAAATAGGACATCGCCAGGTTTGAGAATTTCTGTGATACGGCTATGTTCTGTAGAGAGACGAGGATTCCAATAGACTTTTGAAAAATCAAATTCATAGGTGTAGTTGTTTTCTCGAACCTGAAAACATATTATACTTTTGGTTAATCTCCTTGGCCCTAAATTCCTGCCACTGATATTGGATAGGTGTGTGTATGCACAAGCAAACACATACACGTTTAAATTTACTACTGTAAGAGCAAGTAACTGTGCATTTAAAGGCATTTTAAATTAGACAACTGGTTTTTATGCTAATCCTGGGGCCAGTTAATACATTGCATAAGACTTTTTCATGAGAAAAATCATCTCTTCAAAGCCAAATGGCTCTCCATTTCAATCCTAAAGAGCCATAAAGTAGTTTCCAAATCACATGAGAAATTTTTCAGATAGGCCAATTAACTGGCTTAATTATACTCTCTTATGTCACCAGATAGGGAAGAAAAGGCCTATAATTTGAAACAATACACCACACAGATCTTCATGGTAGGTAGCTAAGTTGCAGATAGCACTTCCACACAGCAAACAAGTTTCCCTCCTTATGTAGTTTTCAGAAAAGAGAGGCATGATAGATATAGCATTGAATTTTGAGGTATTTTACTATGTTTTTAGATAGTTACTTGGACTTTGCAAATTTCATGTCTGTAAGTTAGAGTCAATGTATACGATAATCATTCTCATATTTTCTTTCCTTTCCCAAATTTGAATTTTCATGGGTAAACTAAATATATACAGTGAAGATAAGTCTTGAACAAAATTATGACTTCGTACCATTTCTTTTGTCTATCATAGACATGTTATAACCTGTCTAGGAAACAGAAAATAAAACTAAAATTGCAGTCATAGAATATGACCTTAGCCATCATCTTACATCCCTTAATTTATGGGTGAAGAATCAAAGGCCAGAAAGTTCCTAAATTCTATAAATTTCACAGACATATATCTTCCATCTCTGCTTTCCTGGACCTTAATTCCAAATTTGTACATTTTCACCCTCCAACCACATCAGATGTTTCTGGCCATATTATTAAGGTTCCAGAGTTGGAAATGTTTCTGCAAGTTTCTGCCGACTAAAAGTCTTTCTAGGTATAACCTACAAGGTTTAAGTATGTCTTGAGAACTATTTTATACACACTGTTCTATAACTTTCTTTTTTGTCATTTAAGCTGGCAATGGACAATTTATTTTAACAAATATGGAGCTAAAAAATCTTTAATGATGGAATATTCCATTGTATAATTATACCAGAGTTTAATCAATTCTTCTGGAAAGACTTTATCTGTCACAGTTACCTCATCAGTAGTGTATGTGAGTGCTCACATTCTCACATACTCATCAATACTGGTTGTGATAAATATCTTTAATCTTTGTCTTCTATTCTGATTCTAAACATTAATCTTGATATACACCTTATTTGGAGATAATAAAATATACCTTAGTCATCATGTTCTCCTCTCCAGACAACACTTCCATTTGGAAATTTCGGTATGTACTGTCAATATTATTGATTTTATTTACTACTGAGGTGATTCCTGGATTTTTGTCAATCATAACTTGGCCTAAAAGAAAAGATGAAAATTAATAATAAATCCTGCCTGTTGATTACAAAACCAAGGCTAAAACTGCAAATATAAAATAGATGAATTGCATTTTCTTTAGGGTATAAATAAAAACTGCACCTAGAGTGTGTAATGTGGCATGCAATTCTAAAATTTCAGCAGATTATTAAAGTTAATGTCTGATAGACGCCAATATTCACAAAAAATGTATGGGTACATTTTTAAAGAAAAAATTTTGAGGAGTTTGGGTCTACCTAATATGTTTGCATTTTTTTCTAAATCTTTTCAAATGTCCCAATACAACAAGTAAACAAAAAGGTAGACCACAGGGAACTGAGAAAGAAAGTAAAGACAAAGACCCTGACAACAAATGGTCTCAGAAAAGAGCAAAACATCTGGCTGTCCCCACTGGCCTCAAACCGAATGTCTGTTTTACTATGGATTTAAGACAAATGCCTCCACTTTGGAAATTTATGCCGGCAAAACAATGTTTCCAAATAAAAGAAACATAGATTCTTTAGAGTCTTGTTTAAATAAAATGTTCATTTACTTAAATTATTCTTTTTGTCAAATATTTATCTCAGCAGAAGGGCTATAAAGATAATAAAATACATCAGAAGTGGCATATTGATGTATTTTAATCACTCTATTTTTGGTTAGCACTTTAAAATTTTTTATAAAAATCTATATGCTATTCACTACATAAGGAAAGATAACTTGATTTGTGAGTTAGTAAAAAGTACTCAGTCATACAAATATGCTGAAATACAACCAGAATTTATCCAAATTCTCTCTGATAATTAGATACCTAATTTTCAATATAATATCAATAAACTCTAATCAATCATTGCTCTTATCCTGTTGTTTCATTTATCTGAACTCAATTTTTAAGGTATAGAAGTTAGTTTGAAATAATGAATGAAATTAAAAATTTTTAAAAAGCTACTCTGAAGGTCTATAGTAAAATCTTTTAAATCACTATTGTATGAAAATGTTTTACTTTTAACCTATGAGTGCCCCTTTATGAAAGAGAGGTTATAAAATAGGAATGCCAAAGGAATGTTTGAGTTAGAGTAGGCAGTAATTCACAGGAAACCTAGACTTGACATTTGCACCTAGTCACAATTATCATAATCTGTTTAAGTATTATTATGTCACCACTATCCATTATCAGTCCCTTTCATCAATAAAAACAAAGGAAATGCATAACAGCACAGTTCTAAAATCCTACCCATGCAAAATACTGAGCACTACATTTAAAGCTGAAAATAATTCCTAGAAGTTTGGAAAATTATATTTAAAAAAACAATCTGGAGAATTTAGGTTAGGAGTGCTAAAAAACAAAGTATGGTGCCTGACACATAGAAGAGGATCAGTTGGTTGAATCAATGAAAGCATATAAACAATGTCTTACATTTTTGACTATAAAACACTCAAATTTATAAAGCTAGTATTGAACATAGTCCCGAAAGCCTAATAAGTCTTGTGTACCAAAAAAATAATCTGTTCAATGTAGCTGCCAAAGCAAATAATTCAAGTTTAATCTAGGCTTATGTATTGGTGTACACAAAAGCCTGGACCAATACAGCTTGCTATGACTCTAAAGAAGGTTTCCCAAAATGGCCCTTAAAACAGGGTACGTAGCTCCAGAGCCAGCTTAAAGTTACAATGACAAAATATCCTGAGGCTGTAATTTGGCATTTAAAAAAATAATTTTAAAACTAAAATTAGAATTTGTGAATTCCTTTCCAGTACATGAATAAAAACAAAGGAAATGCATAACAGCACAGTTCTAAAATCATACCCACACAAAATACCATAACACACCTACCAATTAAATGCTTGAAAGGTAGCTGATGATCTCGAAGGTTCAAGTGTGCAATATGTCCAACTCTGCTAAACCCTGAAGTCACATCTTGACCTTCAGGAAGCACAGCTTTCAAGATTTCCTCTGACTTAAAGTTTTCATAAGTTAGTTCCAAATTATATTTAGATATCTGTGGTTTGACATTAAGCTGTGTTAAAATACTGAGTTCTGCTTTCTCAAAAGAATCGTGAGTAAACATTTTATAGGGATCCAACATAATTAGTCTACTTTCTTCATCCTCCCGATCTTCAATCACACGTTTTATGCCTGGGCGCTGCAGTGCTGCCCTTTTAAGGGATCGCATCAATTTATTGACTATTTCTTTCTTCACTTTAAGTACTGGAATGGTGACTGTCTTTTTAAAAGCTGTTCTATCAAGCTTTGTCATGCCTCGAACATCAGAAGGCGGTGAAAACAATTCAGAGTCTCTCTCATTTGTTTCTATTTCTGGCATGGTTGAGGATCTTTTTCGTTGACCCGGTAAGGAAATACCAGATGCTTTCCTAAGTTTCTGTGGCAGCGATGTCCAAGCTAGTGGAATCAAAACTTCTGATTCAGTTATGCTACAGCTTTTCACTTTCAGAAGTCTTCTTGAGAATTCAAATGGTCTCCATAAGATCCTAGAAAAAGTATTTATTTAAGAAATACCATAAAGCTACAAACTAATTTTCATGTTCACAAGGTTTCTGAGAATAAAAATCTAAATTCTACTGTTTCAAATAACCTGCTAAATGCTGATAAAACTTTTAGTGGTGTGTGGAAAGTATACTATCTTTTCCAGAATAGGATGACTTTTATTAGTGGCAGGTAATAAATTTGCACCTTCAACCCACCTGCTGCCAGTGATCCATCATCCATCAGCGTTCCGTACTCAATGAACCTCTCCACCCACAATTTTCTACAGAATACAATTAGGATTGGAAGGCTGAAATTTGGGTTAAAGGGTCATCTCTAAATGAAATGGTCTTTTATTTGACATAAGCAATGGATATACTTATCGGGATATTATCACGGGTAGTTATTGTGACAGATGTTGTGCCAAATGCTTGATACACATTATCAATCTTAGAAGGTGTGAAGTATAGCGTCCTCATTTTGTAAAAGAGTAAACTAAAGCTCAGAAGAAGGTTACCTCACCCAAAGTTTCGTTGCTGGTAAGTGGCTTTGCAAGGTCTGACTGACTTCAGTGCTTGTGTTCTTAACATATTGCTACGTTAGTCTTCCATGTTTACTGCCACAGGGCCTGCCCTTAACTAGAGGCTTCCATATTTTGAGGACGACAGCTTTGCTGAGTGTTATATGCACAGTATTAGTAATTCACTTTGTCTTCTAAAATACCAACTAAGTAATTGTAAGGGGAAACGGCACTGCTCCAGAATCCTGTAAAGCAACAAAGTTTAACCTCACAGGGTTCAAAATGGGTCCAGCAGTTAACCACTTGGGTGACTCTGAGTAGATTACTTAATGTAAGTCTCGGTTTCCCATCTGTAAAATGCGGCTAAAGGATCTAACTCTGACCTAAGGTCGACACCTGGGCGGATGGGTGACCCCGTGGTGTTTCCGTGTCCAGGCGGCACAAGGCGGAGAGCAGCCCGCGGCGGACTGGTACCGCCCCTGGCCCATCAGCCCCTCTGAACCGCCAAAGGCACCGCGGCCGCCACCTCAGCACTGCACCATCCCAATTCCTGGCGTCGCTCCGCACCCGGTTCCGTGACTAGACTCCTCACCTCATGCTCCGGTGCCGCTCCGAAACCAGCCGCGGGAAGATGGGCCGGCCTTCGATGACATCATCACCGCTCGCCGCAGAAAGGGCGAACGTCAGATCAAGTCGACGCCCTCCTTTTTTACCCGCTACGGTGAGGTGCCGGAAACCCGGAAGGGCAGGGCTGATGGCTCCGCCTCTGGCGCGACTAACGACGGGATCGCAGGGCAGGGGAAAAGGCTCTCAGATGGGCCTGATAGTTAGCAAAAGAGCAGCATGGAGACCTCCCAGGAGAGCATCAATGCTGAGCGGGGCTGGTACGTCTCTGCGCAGCAGCCCGAAGAGGCGGAGGCGGAAGAGTTGAGTCCGTTGCTAAGCAACGTAAGTGGGCTCCGTTTTTTACCTCGCGCTGACGCCCTCGGCTTCCCTCACGTGCCTGCTGAATAACTGGAAAAGAAGGAGCAGGGCACCGGTAGAGGGGAGAAGCCGAAGCCCGGGCCCTGGGGGTTGGGGCCCAGAGGCAGCAGCCAAGAGTCAGATGAGATCGGAGGGGTTATGAATGTGATGGCAGCCTAACATACTCTACAACTGCGGTCCGCAGCCCCCTGGCCGCGGCCCGGTACCGGCCAGCTGCCTGTTAGGAATCAGGCGGGCACCACTGCCTGAGCTCCACGCCCCATCCCCGTCCGTGGAAAAATTGTCTTCCATAAAACTTAGGAACCGGCTGCACGGGCGAGTGAGTGAAGCTTCATCATCTGTATTTACAGCCGCTCCCCATAGCTCTTATCACTGCCTGAGCTCCGTCTCCCCTCGCCCCGGTCTGTGGAAAACTTGTCTTCCATGAAACCGGTCCCTGGTGCCAAAAAGGTTGGGGACCGATGCTCTAGAAAGAAAAGCTGAAGTAAAGTTGCAGTCTCCAGTGGAAGACATGTAGCGCTGAGTGGAGGCTGGGTACCTGACAGGATGAGCACCCCAGGGTGGTGTGACTCACTGCTGTTTATTAGTATCTTTGTCACCTTCCTGTTTCCACTACCAGTCTTGTGACAACTTTGCAAGAGTCACAGGATTTTTCTTTTCTCAACTCAGCCATTGAGGGAGTTATAAACATCTTACTTACGAACTCTTTAGCGGTGGAGGAGTGGAGATGACCTGGTAATAATAATAAGCGCGTAAGGGCGGGCACTGTGGCTCATGCCTGTAATCCCAACAATTTGGGAGGCCCAGGCAGGAGGATTGCTTGAGGCCAGGAGTTTGAGGCCAGCCTTGTCAACATAGCGAGACTCCTTCTCTACAAAAAGTTTAAAAATAGCCAGGCGTGGTAGCCCCAGCCTGTAGTCCCAGCTACTCAGGAGGCTAAGGCAGGAGGATCACTTGAGGAAGGCTGCAGTGAGCTATATGATCCAAGCGCTGCACTCTAGCTTGAGTGAGTCCCTGTCTCAAAAAAAAAAAAAAAGTGTTTAGCATTTCCCTGACCCTAAAGCCTGTGCAGTGGACACTGTGCTTTATAAGTCAAATCCTTGGACTGTAACAGTGTCTAGGACTTTGTTCCCAAATGCTGTGGGGGCAGGGGGTGTTTTCAGGGATATCCTCTCCAGAGCAATGTGAATTGCTTCCGTTTATTATACTGTCATTGCAAGGTATTCCTGACTATCCTTCTAGTTGGGTGGAATTAATTCATTAAGTAATAAATAAAGATTCGTTTTACAGTCCTAGTAATTGGACAGTTGTTGACCTCAGTCCCAAGCTGACTCAGGGATTTTCAGTAATCACATGAGAAGAGGCCATATCCTTCCTCTAAGTCCCCACCCCATTCCTGTACTATCTTCATCTCTTGGCAGACTTAAGGTTAGTCCTGGCTCTTCCTGAAGCCTACCTGGCCTCTGTACTGGTGGAGATGATTTTCCTAGGAAACTCAAGGTTCCTGGAGCTGCACTGGTGGGAGGTGGGAAGAAAAGGAAAGGAAACTCAAGCTGGTTAAGCACCTAGTGTGTCACACAAAACCTGGTGGTTTGCAGATTTTTCCATAACCTTTCAGTGATTTCTTCACAAAATTTGAATTCCACCATCCAAACATTTAACACTACTAAATTTGTGTGCTTACAGGAACTTCACAGACAGGGATCCTCAGGTGTTTCATTTGGGTTCTCAGTGTTTAATTTGATGAATGCCATCATGGGAAGTGGCATCCTTGGCTTAGCTTATGTTATGGCTAATACCGGTATCATCGGATTTAGGTGAGTTTCATATTTTAATATCACTTTTTTTTTTACATTTTGATAGTATACTGAGAAACAGGTTCCAGAAGCTGCTATTATACAATTTCCAGTTAAATTATTCCTGAGGTTTTACTATTTTTCTCACTACAGTTGTTGGTAGTCTGTAGCTTGGAAGAATACGATATCGTTTGTTTTTTATCCAAAAGTCTGGATAGTTTTTAAAAATGGAAACTTGATCGACTCTCTTTTATAACCTTAAAAAGTGGCTTATTCACAGCCAGGTGTGGTGGCTTGTGTTTAGAATCCCAGCTACTTGAGAGGTTGAGGCAGGAGGATCGCTCGAGCCCAGAAATTGGAGGCTGCAGTGAGCTATGATTGCACCACTGCATTCCAGCCTGGATGACAGAACAAGTCGAAGATCTCTTTAAAAAGTAAAAGAAGTGGCTTATTCCTTGTGTCAATTTTATCAGCCATGCAAATTACTTATAAATAGCAATTTTATAAGTGCAAATAAAGCACATAATCATTTCATTCTTCTCCATCTTCTCTTCTCCTTCTATTGTTAAGTAGTCTTATTTCACTTTCTGAGGTCAGGCATGTGTTCTGTGCCTATTTTTCATCTTTCAAGACTCAGCTCATAAGGTAGTTTTGCCCTGAATAGAAGACGGTCCTGGCTTTTTTGTGCTTCTATAATACTTTGTATATTCATTCTGTTATTATAATGTCTTATGACTTGTTTGCAAGTTAATCTCCCCACTAAACTGAAATCTTTTAGAACTGAACCTTATCTTTAACATCTAGCACCATGACTAATAGAATGAATAAATAAACAAATGAATGAACAAATGAACAAATTTGTTTTCTTTGTCTTGTTAGTAGAAGCAGACCTGTTTTACTAAGAAATTTAAAATACATAGTCTCATTTATATCTATTTCCTTTTATTACAAATTTTTTGATAAGCACACCAACTTTTAAGTAACCCAACTTGCTTTTATTGTATGTATTCACAAACTTTCATTATTTTTAAAACTTAAAAACTATATGTGACACTTTTAGCAAGACATAGAGCCCTTACTTTTTGTTTCTTTTTGAAAAATCATGTTTTATACACCAGGGTCTTACGTACAGATGTATACCACTGAATGTGTGTGCACTGAATCATATCAACTGCCCCTTTTGGTGATGAGAAATTGCTACTTTGTGAGTCTCTGATGTCAGTTTAATGAAGTGTACTCTCACCTCTCAATTTTGCTAATTAACAAGTATTAACTGGACCACCGAAATAGAATTTCTTCAACTATTGGGGCAATCTACTGGGGCCAGCTCTATAGCTAGAAACTTGTGCTGCTAATACTTTCCTGAGGATAAGTTGGAAA
This sequence comes from Cheirogaleus major, assembly GCA_963574435.1. NCBI lineage: Eukaryota > Metazoa > Chordata > Mammalia > Primates > Cheirogaleidae > Cheirogaleus > Cheirogaleus major. Next base: position 36,580 of record CAUYPO010079158.1, on the reverse strand, counting down.
TTATGCATGTTGTTTCTTCTTGCACTGTTGGTGAGAAGACTCCAATCATTATATTGTTTGCACATTTTTCAAATTGTGTCATTACAAATGTGTTAACTGTATTGTATTGGTTTGGTTTGGAGAGACTGTGTATGTTTAATAGATACTAGGAAATACAGCCTTGATATTAGAGGTGAAATTATGGTAAGGAGGTCCACATCACTGGAAGGGGAAGGAAGAAGGGAAGGGAAAAAGAGAAGATAGATTTCATAACTGAAACTTCTGTTTACACTTAAAATAGGAAAAAACAGTCATAAAAGAGAAATTTTACAAGATCATTGAATGGCTGAACCAGCAGTCAGCAGACAAGAATACAAAATGAGGAAGTTTACTTGCATTTTAAATAAAGTTTGTTTCTTTTTGATTTCTTTTTTTATTTTAAAAACAGTACATTTTCATTTGAATAAAATTTGATAAATACTAAAAAGTAGAAAAGTATTAATATCTTCGTAATTTCTTTCATGACCATAGTTCAACTACTCAGAGACAATCCCCATGAACATTTGACTGTAAAGAAATTTGTTTTGTAATGAGACACCATAAAATAGAGAAACTTTTTGGGAGCTTTGACTATGTGTTCTTTTATATTTTAGTTTCTTGCTGCTGATAGTTGCTCTCTTGGCTTCTTACTCGGTCCATCTTCTGCTCAGTATGTGTATTCAGACAGGTGAGTAAAAATATGCCGTTTCATTTGGTGAAGCGCAATCCCTTGAGTTTGTATTTGCATGAAGGCTTGGATGTCTCAAACCTAGTTTCCAATGGTCATATGTTGTTATTAAGTAGGGTGACTGAAATGGAGAATTTCAAAAGGCCAGAATATATAAACCCAATCCTATGCAGGAATATCCAAGAACAGGATGGCAGGAGGAAACTAGCATTCTTCCCTGGTTTCCTCCACAGCACAACATAATTTTCTGGGTTAAAGTAGATTAGGGGAGCACCTTAAAGGCATTCAGAGGATCCAAACCTTATGCTTTTGAGGAGACAGTAGACAGATGTTCATTCTGATCACATTTCTCCTGAGGTGAGCATTTCCTCAAGGAGAACACCTTCCCAAATCTATTGCTGCCTTCTCTGCCCCAGTCTGTCTGCTAGACAGAGGTAGAGATGGCAAAATTAGGATTGTAGAAGGCAAGGTGGCAAAGCTTTGGATTTATTTAGATACATTTTGTATTTTTACTTGCAAGTATAGGATAAGGTCGTTTTTTCTAAGTAGCAGAAGTATGTGCAATTATTATAATATATATATGTATTTATGTTTTTCCTTTTGTAATTTCATTATGCAATTTAGTCATGTATTGAATAAGTTCTTTTAGGTTGCAATAAATAAAAGCATATGAATTATAGAACTGCTTTTATAAGGTTTTCCTTTTGTCATTAATGAACAGTCTATGTCCATCAATCCTGGTCTTTTTATCTGTACAGTTTCTTTTATTTTTGGATTAGGTCAGTTTTGATGCCAAAATTATGGCTTTAATTCTTACATGGGTGAGTTCATTTTGCTCCGTCTGGTCTTATGGTTTTCAGATTTTAAGAAGCAGAATAGATACAAAAAATAGATAAAAATGGCATTATTCTTGGCTGAAACGGATCAAGAAGCCCAAAGATATTTCTGAAACTTTTAAGACTCTTCAGAGCATAGTTCTAAAACCACTGCTCTAGTTTGTTTTCCTAAAACCTATCTGTGCATCAGAAACGCCCGTAGATCTTTTTATATACATAGATTTCTAAACATCGGAGATCCTAATTCCAAAAACCTGAGGCAGGACTCAAGATCATGTTTTTTTCAAGTCCTGTGGGTGATTCTTATGCAAAACTGGTTTAGGATCCATAGTTCATAGCTGTAACTTGTAGCAATGGTTTGGCCAGCCAGTGCATGCCTCTGCTCTCAAGAGGGTTGGGTGAACACGCAGACAGATAAAAATACTAGGAAACAATGCAAATATTAATGCCAAAGTAATAAGTTGTTCATAACAACATCCCAAATTCAGGAATAATAGCTTTAGATAAATGTATTTATAAATCTTGCTGAAACTTGACTGGAATTTTAATTATATATTTTGAAATTTTGCTTCTTAGTATGAAAAAATTATTTTTACTTAATTATGATAGTTTATCTAATATCTTAATAGATTCTTTGTCAATTATGTGGCAACTATATCATCTAAACTTCATTTTATTTTTAATAACACTAAAATATTTTATTAATTTTAATTATTTGGGAATAGTATTCAATTCATAGAGATTTCTAAGTAATGTTAATTTTTTTCCTCTCTTTCAGTTCATATATATTTAAGATTCTCACACTGCCTTTTGTTCTTCTATAACTCTGGGGCATATAAAGTGAAAACATATGTTTCTCTTCCTTTTTTCTTTTCCTTTGATTTTTTTTTAGCTTACTTGTGTCCATGAGCTAACTTCTTCATGGTTCTTCATACACACTGATGCACCTGTCTTCCGTTGATTGAATTCCTTCAGTCAACATAAAATTCTCTGTGGAGGTAGGCTTTTCTTTTTTTTTAATACACACATTCATATATAAAAGACTAGAGAATAACGTTTAGCTAATTCTTCCCCCCAGTTTGTTGAACTGTCATAAAGGAGTATTATGCTCAGATTGAATTCATTGGTCAGAGAAAGAGCTATCATAAGTTTTTACAAAATAATTTCTTCATTCATGTGCCTGGAGGTAAAAGATGAAGAAAAATTTTTAACTTTATAAAAGTAAAGTGAAATTTTTCTATTTTAGATTTTATACAGGATTTGGGGTCTATCAGAACTTTTCGGGAGCTGAGGTGACATATAAAGTACCTTATTCTCTCTAGCCTTAGTTTGTCATCTGTAAAATGGCAATGGTAATACTTCCCTCATGGGATTGTTATGAGAATGAAGTAAAATAATATGCATAAAATGCCAAGTCCTTGCTAAATGGTAACTCTTATTATGCAGCTCACTGGGACAAAAGTCCCTAAGGATTGCAAGATGTTGTACACACTATTCTCTCAGAAACAATTGGCTCATTGCCATTCTTTTGGAACACTTCTTGTGCTCTGGACTAGACTCACAACTCCCATCCACTGGCCTCCACATCACTATCAGCTGGTGGGAATGAGAACACTAAAGCTCTGTATGTATCTGGTCAAACCCCTACTTGCTAGTCCCTGATCCCCACTACTCACTGCATTGTCATCATTACCTGCCTTGAGACTATTTGGATTAATGACATTTTGCCATTTATCTCAATTTATGTCAATCACTTCATGAATCTTAGATTATCCTTCATTTCCCAGACTCATCCCATATGGCTGTCATCTGTTTCCTGACCTTATCTTCCACTGTTCTCCTACTCTTGAAACCCTTCCACTGTCTTCTCTGGAACTCACAGTCAAAACCCACATGTCCTTAATTCTTTTCTGAAAATTTCCTTCACTTTCTTTCTCTAAGGAAACCTAAGCCTCCTCTGAGTACCTTGCTTTCCTGTAGTTCTTTCATGTGGCCACTGTTTGTCTTTCATGTCTCTCATACTAGTCTAAGGATGGAATAGGTACCCTCTTTGTACCTCTTTTCCACTTTCTCAACTGTCTCCCTGTCCCTAAACCCCCCAACTTTGAATTTCATAAGTATGTACCATCTATTTCTCTCCTTTCTATTATCATGTATAGACCCCTAGACCATTTCCTGTCATTTTATGAATTTTATCTCCTACTTTCCTTTTAATTTCTTTAGTATTACCCCTGTCATAATTCTGGATGATTTCAATATCTGTGTAGCTAATCCTTTTAATACTTTCAGTTCCAGAACCTCCTCTTCTCTAGTGATCATATTGTCCACCTACCTCAGCTACTGATTTCCATAGCCATACCATTGATCTTGTCATTACCAAAATTCCGGCCCCTCCAAAATCTCATTTGCAAGTATCCGGCCCTTTAACCACCATCATCTTCTATCTTCCTAACCACGCTCTCAAGTGTTCTAGCTCTCACAGTTCTTCACCTTCACCAGGACTTCAGTTCATTGATCCTCATACCTTTGCACTGTGTGCCACACTCTTGTTCTTGTTTCCTTCTTTATTCAGTTGAGGTTTAGTACTGTGTTACTACTCCTTTGCCTGTCTCTTGCATCATCATACTTCCCTGACAAAATTCTAACCATATTTAAATATAACTCTGCCTACTTCATATATGCAACCGTGCATTTGAATGTTCCTGAAGAAAAACACAACCATGCAGACTGATATCACTATAATTCAATGTCTAATGGACCTATGATGCTGTCACACAATCCTAGTCCACTTCTTTAGTTCATTCACTTATTCACTTCATTTAGCTCTTTCTTCCATCTGCTATCTAGGAGATGACTTTTTTATATCGTCTCCTTTTTCTCAAACCTTCAACACATTTTTCTTGATTTCACTCTTCACTGATATCCTCACTTTCTATTTCACTGAGGAAATAGAAGCAATCATAAAAGAACCTTATAAGTTCTTGCCAATTCTTCTACCTACCCATCTTATCTGTACCCATATACTCTGTTACTTGGGATGAACTCTTTGTGTTTATAGCTAAGGCCAGCCCCTTTACTTATGCTATGATCCCATCTGCTCTCACCTACATCAGTTGAGCCATTCTCTCCTCTTTCTTATTTATTGTCATCTTTCTTCCTTTCTACTGTTTTCCTTTCTATCACTGTACAAATAGTCTATAATTTGTTTCATCTTAAAAATGTTTCTTTGACTCCATATCCATTCAATATGTTTCATGTCTTCACAGCAAAACTTAAAAGAATTGTTTATACCAGATGTTTCTAATCCCTCTCCTCCTAGGGTTGAACCCATTCCGGTCAGGCTTTCCTCATCATTCTACTATAATTATTGTACCAGTGACTTCCGTATTGCTAAATCCAGTGGTCAGTTCTCAGTCTTCATCTTACTTGACAAGTCAGCAGTGTGTAACACAGTTGATAACGCCTTCCTCTGTGAAACACTTTATTCACACTCTCCTGGTTTTCTTCCTATTTCATTGAACGCTTCTACTTTTTTTTTTTTTTTTTGAGACGGTCTGGCTCTGTTGCCCGAGCTAGAGTGCCGTGGCATCAGCCTAGCTCATAGCAACCTCAAACTCCTGGGCTCAAGCAATCCTCCTGCCTCAGCCTTCCAAGTAGCTAGGACTATAGGTATGCATCACCACACCCAGCTAATTTTTTCTATTTTTAGTTGTCCGGCTAATTTCTTTCTATTTTTAGTAGAGATGGGGTCTCACTCTTGCTGAGGTGGTCTCGAACTCCTGACCTCAAACTGTCCTTCCACCTTGGCCTCCCAGAGTGCTAGGCTTACAGGCATGAGCTACCATCCCCTGCTGAACACTCCTGCTCTTTTCTCTGTTGAATTCTCTTCATTTCCCTAGCCACTAAACATTGAAGTACCTCTGGGACTATTCCTCTGATCTCGTTTACATTACCTCTTGGGCTCATGATGACTCTAAAATATATATCCCTAGCCTAGAATCCCTGAACTTCAGTCTCATATCAATTGCTTCTATGACATCACTCGGATGTCTAATATATATCTCAGATTTATCAAACTCTCCATCTTTATTCTGCCAGTCTACACTTTTTCCTCTTCCTATCTATTAATAAATAAATGGTAATGTCTTCCTTTTTCCTTCTAGTTGCTTAGACCAAAGATCTTGGAATTATTCTGGATTGCTCTTTGTTCTCCCTCATTTTTCATGTCCAATCCATGATATCCTGTTCCCTTCCCTTCAGAAAATCAATAATCTGATTCCTTCTCACTCAGCTGCTACTGCCCACCTTTAAGCTACCATCAATAGTAGTAATATTTTACCTTTTTGTTTCCTTACTTTCACCCCTGTTCACTACACTATATTCTTAACAAAACAATCATAATGATCCTGTTATTATAAGTTAGATCATAGCATTTCTTTGCTCAAAATCCTCCAATGGCTTCCCAGTTCACTCAAAGTAAAAGCCAAAATTTGTACAAAGTCCAACATAGTATGCTTCTGCTTTTATCTCCCTGATTTATCTTCTAGTACTCTATGCTTCACTTTGTTTCAGTCACACTGTTTATTTTCATTTTATTTTACATAATGTTCACTTACATAGCATTTACTTTGTGCCAGACATCATTCTAAGGACTTTACAAATATTCGTTTAATTCTTATAACAATACTGTTATATAAGTACCATTATTATTCCCATTTTTAAAATGAGGAAACTGCAGCACAGAAAGGTTAAAGTGACTTGTTCAGGGTCACCCAATTAGCAAGTGGAGGAGCCAGGAGCCAGGCCCACACAATCTGGCTATGTGGTGTTTACTGTTCCTCAAACACACTGGGTAGTCTCTTGCCTCCATACCTTTGTACTTTGCTCTCTGCTTGGATGTTTCCTCCCCCAGATTTCCACATGGCTTGCTCCCTCACCACCTTCAAGCCTTTGACAAATCTTACCTTCTCCATGAGGTCTTTTTGAAACACTTCATTTAAACTTGCGACTAGTTCCATTTCAGACACTCTCTACCCTTTTCTCAGCTTTATTTTTTCCATATAGTACTTATAAATTAAATATTCAATAAATGATTGCTAGCATTATCACTATCATTGTCATTGGTTATTCTCAGTTATAGCATTAGGAAATACATTTGACTGTGAGTAACTGAGATCCAGAAAATAATGACTTAAGGTAAAAATGTATTTTTCTCTAATGGAGAAGCTATCTATAGGTATGCAGTTCAAGGCTACTATGGTTGACCTACAGTGCCATCAAGTATGCAGACATCTGTCTTTCTATTCCACCATTCTTGTATGCATCTTAACATCCTTGAAGTTCAGGACAACTTCTAGATTACAAACCATCACATCCACATTCTAGATAGCAGAAAGAGAAAGGGATGCCCCCCTGATGCTTCTCACTTAAGATTCCCTCTTCTTGTTGCCAGTACTTAGAATGCCACATGGTCATACTAAATTGCAAGGAGGCCTGGAAAATGTAGTTTTTATTAAAGGTGGCAATGGGTCCAAATAAAAGGGTTCAGTTACTCAGGTAGAAGGAAGAGACAACCAGCAGTCTCTGTGCCACTAATATTCTATCTTTGCCCATCCTTATAGCATATTGTCTCTGAATAACATTATAAATTTTATAGAATAACTACCAAGTATGGGCTGATGATTTCAATCCAAGCTCCCAATGCACCTGTCAGCTGCAATCAAACTTTTCCACTTAGATGTTCCAGAGGCATTGTAAGCTTAACGTGTTCAATATTAAATTGATCTTTCATATTTGATACCTCAGATGTACTCTTCTTCCTGTACCCTACCTCTATGAATGATATCACCTAATTTATGTCTTATTTACCTCATTCACTCACCCAATTACTAATCAATTTTGTAAATATTTCTCAGATCTGTTTAATTCTCCTTTTTTATTGTTACTGTGTAGATCAGGCCATAACCCCTCTTTAGGATTACAGTGGAGTTAAATCATAACATGCATTTAAATTCATATAATTTTAATTCATGTAATTCAAAAGAGGAGGGAGAGCCGGGTGTGGTGGCTCACGCCTGTAATCCTAGCACTCTGGGAGGCTGAGTCAGGTGGATCGCTTAAGGTCAGGAGTTCGAAACCAGCCTGAGCGAGACCCCGTCTCTACTAAAAATAGACAGAAATTAATTGACCAACTAAAACTACATACAGAAAAAATTAGCCGGGCATGGTGGCACATGCCTGTAGTCCCAGCTACTCGGGAGGCTGAGGCAGTAGGACGCTTGAGCCCAGGAGATTGAGGTTGCTGTGAGCTAGGGTGACGCCACGGCACTCACTCTAGCCTGGGCAACAAAATGAGACTCTGTCTCAAAAAAAAAAAAAAAAGACAGCACACCAGGTGTGGATAGGATCCTGTGAATTCTGTTTTCCAGCAGTGCATGGAGTCTAGGATTCAAACCTGTCCTGGAATTCTGATTGCTATGAAGAAACCCCATAGCACACATTTAGGGCAATGGTGTGATGCAGGGTGTGTGCCACGCTGGACTGAGGCTTTGTCAGGAACTCCTGGGACTGTGGGCAGATCCTAAGAAAGGAAAGTCGAGCCTGTGAATGTCAGAGCCTGGACAGAGAAGTTGATGACGGACAGAGACCTGAAGTTAAGTCACATGACAGGATTGGGACAGCCCTGCATGGTCCCTAGGGGGATCCAGACCCCACCCAAAGCCTTGCCCAAGGCAGCACACGATAAATGCAAATGCGTAAATAACTAATGGGTGGAAGCCATTGTTCCACCAATCTGCATTGTCAGGAGTTCTGGAAAGAGAAGGAGATGCCATTGACTAAGCATTTCCTAAATGCCAGGCACTTTACAAATATCATCTTGTTAAAGCTCAGGATGACAGGATTGACCCCAGCCAGAGTCTGCATTCGTCCTGGACCCACTTGGGCCTGTCTCTATGGACACTCCTGCTCTGGGTTCTAAAAACCTGAATGAACAAACTCATGGAGCGCAACCTGCCTGGTTCTTGTGGGTCCTTGGGTTTTTCTGGTGCCCTCTGAACTCTCAGGCCCCAGTTCTGGGGGACTCAGCCCAGGCAACCCCAGGTAGGAGGCACAACCCTGCTACCCCACAAAGGCCCCTGCCCTGCACAACTGCGGTACCTCTTGGGCTACCAGGCCAGTGACGGCCACACTGGCATCCGCAGACCTGCCATGTTAGTCCACACCCTGCTCCGTGCTGTGGTCACGACAGAGCCTGCAAGGGCACAGCCTCCTCCCTCCCACGTATCCACAGTGCACAGGGACGTCCTTCCAAATGCAGATCAAGTCCAGTCTCACCCAGTCACAGCTCTCCCTGGTCCCCACCCTTTTGGGATGGTGTGGCTGCCTCTCTGTAAGCTGGTTCCAGCCCACCCCAGCTCTGCCCTTCTCAACACCCTTCCTTACAGTGAATTCCTACTTCCCAGCTGGATTCAGAAGCCTCCTGTGGACCCCAGAGTCCTGTCACTTCTAGGGACTGTGGGCTCCCTGGGAGGGAGGTCTCGCTGGCCTCATCATTCCCCATGTGTCCTGAGCCGGCACACGGAGATGCTCAGTAACTGCTGCTGAAGGACTGGATGTTTCCTAAGCTCCTTTATGAACAAGGACCTGGCACTGATCTGCAAAGTGGTCTCTTGTAAGTTTAATTGGTGAGACTCTGCTGTATCAGACAAAGAGGTGTCAAAAGATACTCAAAAAATAAAATTTTTTGGACATACAAATATACAATGAACATGTGTCAAAGATTTTATTGGACGTATTAATTAATGAGGGAGCCAGTGAAACGTTAAAACGGGTTCAAAGGAGAGTCCACGCGCACACACAGGCAGTCGGGATGCTGAGAGGAATCTGCTAACACAGACCCACCTGCAGCTTTGCTTTCCACGGTTTCAGCTGCCCGTGCCCAACCCTGGTCCAAAAATAGGTGAGTGCAGCACAGTAAGATGTTCTGAGAAAGAGAGAGAGAGAGAGACCACATGCACATAGCTTTCATTGCAGTATATGGTTAGAATTGCTCCATTTTATTAGTTTTTGTTAATCTCTTACTGTGCCTAATTTATAAATTAAACTGTATCATAGGTATGTACTTACAGAAAAAGACACAGTGTGTATAGGGGTTGGTGCTGTCTGAGGTCTCAGGCATCCCCTGAGGATAAGGGGGTGACTAAACTGGCCAAATCCACCGGACATGAACCTCCCTGGCGGAAATCACTGCATGTCCATGGGTAGCATCTGTGGCTCCCATGGACCAGGTGTGTTCATGTCACCACCACCCTTCAGCACCTGGGAGCCGTTTCACGGCTCTGTCGGAGAGGAGGAAAGGTGCCGACCGCTGCAGACTCACAGCCGAGGACTCGCCGACCATCCCACCGAAAGGACACCTGGCAACTATTTTGCCCATTTTAATGTCTGTTACCCATTTTCCTGATAATGGTTAGGCCTGGGCACAGCCAATGCTTTCTTGGTGGCCCTGCTCGAGACTCACAGAAGGGAAGGGACACTGGGCAGGCCGGGAAGATGGGACTAAGCCCCGACCGGTGGGGATGGGATGGGAATGCCCGGTGCCCTGGCATCAGGCCTGGCCGGCCACCCGGGCTACGAAGGAAGAAATCTGTTTTTCTGTGTTCTCAGCACTGCTCTTCTGACACCACATCTGTGGGTTTTTCCACAACAAGCCATTTTCCACTTTTCAGCAGACAGTTCAGTTCTGACACGAACCACCTGGCGGAGGTGCAGACCTGCCGGGAGCCCCGCCAGGCCGCCCACCCCGACGCCGGCCGCGAGGGTTGGGTGCCAGGGTCCCAGCCTGCGCAGCTCAGCTGTCCATGGCCCGGGCCGCTGCCGCAAGGCTCACGGGGCTCAGGGGAAAACCTACGATCACCCGTTTATTACAAAAGAAGTAAGAAAGGTGCAAACACCCAGGTGACAGGGCCACAGGGCAGGGTCCAGAGCGCAGGAGCCCTGTCCCCGGGGCGGGCACCCTCACAGCACCCTTGGGTGCTCGCCAACCTGCAGGCTCTCGGGGCCGGGTCTTTGAGGTTTTATGCAGGTTTTGTCCTGTTGGCATGACGGTTACCAACTCAGTGTCCGGGCCCCCTCCTGTGCAGAGGCCGGGGTGGGGCTGGAAGCTCAAGCTCCTGCTCAGGGTCTGGTCTCTCTGGTGTCCGCACATCCTGGAGCTGCTCGGGGCCCACCGGGAGCTGCCTCCCAGGCAAAAGGTGCTCCCACCCCCAGGAAATTCATTTAGGAGCTGCGGGCAGAGACCAGACACTCATTTCTTTCTACGTCACCTGCCCCCCCTTTTCTGGCTGGCTGGCCCTGGGAATGTGTCCCGGCCCAGACGTCTTGGGGTGACTGTGGGGAGTCACGAGGCTTGGACCCCCGACCCCACGTCACTGTCGTCACCTCCACAGGGCCGGCCTTCCCAGGAGACCCCGAACCGTAGACGCCGCGCTGTGCTCGACACGCAGTCAGGACGGTCACCAGGCCCACGCGGCAGACTGCGCTGGACTTCCCAGCCGTTGCCGACAGTGAGGGGCATCCGAGTTCAGAGCCAGTGACCCCCCATCGTCCCACCACCCAGGGACACCCTGAAATGTCACCCCAGCTGCTGCTTCCCGCAGGTGGGTCGTCAGCTGTCTCCTGTTGTCCTGTGTGTTCACCGTAAGTTCTGTCTGGAAAGTGCCTGTCTTTGGTTCTCAGCATTGGCTGACCCTGGGCCCGGCGTTGGGTGAGGCTCCGCTGCCCTTCCCTCTGTACACGCGGCGCCTGTCCTGAGTCCCGTCCCCGTGATGGTGCCTGCGTGTCCTTGCCCATGGCCGCGTGCGACTGTGCCAGGGAAGGCTGTGAGAGGCAGACACGCGGGCCAGGGCCAGGCCTGGGACCTGTCAGAGCCCGTGGGGGTCAGGACAGGCACCTTGCTTGGCGTGTGGCCTCGGGAGTGAGCTCGGCCAGAAAGGGAGGCCATGGTGAGGACACAGGCTGTGGGCTTCAAGGAGCAATGACACTGTGAGCCCAGGTGGAGCATAGCTACAGCTGGGTGCGTGACGTCACCTGTCCCCTCACTGGTGACACACCGGGTCTCGTCAGCACTGGCGTGAGCCACGTCCTCAAGCACCGTGGAGGATCCTGGGCTGAGCGGGCCGGGGTGGAGCGGGTGTGCCCGCACAGGTGAGGACCAGGGCAGGGCCGTCTGTGCTGTGGACACCACGAGCCCTGGGGTGTCACCTCTCACTGTCCTTGCTGGCTGCTGGGGACCTGGGCCCAGGGTTGAGGGGCATGGGAAGCTCCCCAAAGCTGCCCCACTGTGCGCTGACCCGGTGTGGGCTGTCCCCCGGCCCCGCTTATTTTAGGGGCCTGTTGCCCTTCAGGTCACGTCTGCGGTGCCACCAGCCATAGACAAAGGCCTCTCGGCTGTGCTAAGAAAGGTACGAGGTGGTCCTTTTGGAGGAGAGCTGGGTGCAGGTCGCCAGCTCAGCGCGGACCTAAGTGACCAGAAGCTGCCCGGGATCAGGCGCTGGGCACACGACTTGGGAGGCCATGGGCCGCGTGGGTCGGACTCAGTCATTTCTGCTTTCTGCGGCCTGGCACTTCCTGCCTGGACGTTTTTGGAGGCACCCGTGAGGTTTTGCTCAGGGAAAATGCTCCAAGCCCTTGTGCCTCCATGGGGTGCGGCCAGTGGGGCCCGGCACCTTCCGCGTGGGGACCCCGGGCCAGTGGCCACCAGAGCCCTTCTAGGGACTTAGGAGAGGCATCTTTCCGAACTTCACCTCTTTTCAGAAGGTGAAACATCCTCCAAGTTTACCTAAAATCATGATTTTTTTTTTTTTTTAGGACACAGTTAAACCTGCTATGACCTGTGGGAATCAGGCGTGCACAGGCAGGGAGAACGGGAAAAGCCACGCAGAACAGAGAGGCCTTGACGACCCTGCCGCTCCTCCCACAGAGCCAACCTGGTGCCTGCGGGCGGGATGAGGGCGGCCCCCACCCGGCCCCCACTCGCTCGCTCACCGCAGCAGGTTGTCACCGCGTCCTCTGTCTTCCAAGTCAGGGAAGGGGCCTCAGGGGTTGGAGTCTCCCCCGTGTGGCCACGAGTGCAGGACCTGCCACAGGGGTCTGGCTCTTGCTCATGCCCTGGGGGTGGATGTGGCCCGTGTGGCCCGAGTGGGGGACATGAGGAGCAGACACCAGTGTCATGGTGATGCGAGCAGACGCCCTCCCACAAAGACATCTCGAGCTCGCTCACCGGGGTCCTTTCCCGCCAACATCCATGGAGTCAAATCCTTTCTGGCCTCATGTGTTGGTCCTTCCTGGGCGCAGGTGGGAGTGGCTTGCGGGCTTGGGGGGCGGGGCAGGGAGTGGGCGAGGATGGGGACAGCGTCCGCTGGGGACAGCATCCCGACCACCACCCCAAAGACGCGGTTTGGCCCTTGGCCCCTCGACGTTCCCTGAGAGCTGGGACGGTGACCTCCCCCTGCATGGTGGAGGTGGTGGGACGGGGGTGGGGGTGGGCAGGGCTGGGAGGTTGCCAGGACAGCGCCTGGGGACATTCAGATGCTGGTCACCCAGGGAGATGGCAGCCGCCGCGCCTGCCCTCGCTGGACTTGAAAGAAGTGAGAACAGATGACATTCAGAGACGCCCACAAAAGCGCTTCCTGTTGACACCAACACACTCTAGTTCCTTTCTCCTCCGTGCCCAGTGCCGGCGCCTTCACCGGCTCCGTGCCCCACCGCCAGCGACAAATGGGCCACGAAAAATGAAACCACCCAGCCCCCGACTCTGTGATGTTTTTAATTATTTTCCCTTTGGCTTTTCGTGGACTCAGCCAAGATTTGTGTTGTTGAAATTGGGTTTGAAATCCAGATCCTGCCTCACAGGCACGGGCGCCAGCGTGGCAGCTGCTCACCGAGCTCCGCAGGTCTGCAGGGGATCGGAGGTGAGAAAGCACTGCTGCGGACCAAACCCTGCAGCTCTATACACACCCATACACCCTCACACGCACACACACACACACACACACGTATGCATGCACACACCCACCACATGCCTGCACATGAGCATGCACACACACTGGGACACACACGCACACTGGGATGCACGCATATACATGTGCACACACACATGCACACATATGCATGCACACACCCACCACATGCCTGCACATGAGCATACACACACACTGGGACACACACACACACTGGGATGCACACATATACATGTGCACACAGACACACACATGCACATATGCACACATATGCATGCACACACCCACCACATGCGTGCACATGAGCACACACACACACACTGGGACACACATGAACACTGGGATGCACACATATACGTGTGCACAGACATGCACACACACACATAGGCACATGTATGCATGCACACACCCACCACATGCATGCACTTGAGCACATACACACTGGGACACACATGCACACTGGGATGCACACATATACATGTGCACACACATGCACAAACATATGCACAGATATGCATGCACACACTCACCACATGCATTCACATGAGCACACACACTGGGATGTACATATACACACGTGCACACACATGCACACATGCACATATGCACATGAATGCATGCACGCACACCACATGCATACACGTGAGCACACACACGGGGACGCACATGCACACTTGTATGCACACATGCACACACGCACATATAATTCCCGGGAGCCCCAGGAAGTACAAACCAACCCTGGGACAAGGCTAGGAGGCCAAAGGGGAAATCCCTTTTTTCTCCCAGTACTTCCGGAACAATTGACTCTTTTTTCAATAGACATTCACTTTTACAGTTAAAAACCACATTTTAAAACATTTTAATTCTCTAGACTCAAATTATAATCTTTTCTACCTCATTTCCTCTAGGACGAGAGAGGCTGGCAGGCAGGCGGTGGCTCAGGGGCGGGGCTGGTGTGCGGGTGCCGCACCGCGGGCATCCGGGGACACGCTGCGGCGGGGTGGTGGGCCGGGGCCGTGGGGTCAGGGCTGGGCAGGGGGAGCAAAGGGGTCTCTGCTTCAAATCTCAAGGGAAGATGGGGGACCCCTGCACCGGGCCACGAGCCCTCCCCTCTGCCCACTCTCAGCAGGGACCAGGGCTGGTGGCCACACCCCTCGCACTGCCCAGCCGTCTTGCTGAGCCCACGGGGCCACCCCACGCCAGCCACGCCTGGGCCTGCCCCTCTGTGAGGCTGTAGTGGCTTCTGGGCAAACTGCCCCCCAGAATCTGGAATAATCTCTCTCTGTCTCCCTCTCTCCCTCCTTCCTTGCTTTCTTCCTTTTTTAGTAATTTGTTTTCTTCCGACAACGGCAACAGGTTGTCATCCTAGAAAAACTGGAGGGAGCGACAAAACCGTCACCCTAATTCCACCACCCCGTTGACTCTGGGAAGACATCTCTGGTCTTTGTTCTTAAGTCGGTGTCATCGAGCCACATACAAAGATGTGTGGTTCATTGCCCTCCTCTGTCATGGAAGTCCCCTGTGAGCGGGTGACAACAGCCTGGAGACCTGGAGCTCCTCCCATGGGGCCAGGCTGCCCTGAGCCTCCACCCACCCCTCGCACTTGTACGGGGCATGGTGCTGGCTCCTCCTCCTCCTCCCCTCACTCAAAGAGGTGCACAAGCCTGTAGGCCACCTCCTTCAGGCAGCCCTACAGGGGCGTGCCCACAATGCCCAGACTGTGACTGCGAGCCAGGGCTCTGGGAGGGTCTTCTTCTGGCTCTGGAGGCCTCTGTGGATACTGTCCGGGCTGGAGAAGGAGGACTGTGTTTGGGGAGAGCCGGTGTGGTGAGGGGCACGCAAGGGGGCTGTAGGGTAGGGCTGGCACGGAAGGGGTTGGGGTCCGTGGGGTGGCAGCTGGTGAGGGAGGGGTCAGGGTCTGTGTGGGATGTCCCCCACCTGGGCTGGGACAGTGGGTCCCTCTGGGCCGTCTCGCGCAGCACCGGCCTGGGGGCTGCAGGGACCTCCCTCCACGAGGAGGGCAGAGTGGGGCCGGGTGTCCTCGGGTGGGGCTGAGGCTGGACGTGCATGTTGCAGGGGGTGGTGTCGGCACAAACAGAGGGTCCCCTCGTCCCGCACGCAGGACACACCCGAGGAGGGGGCTGTCCCCACACGCAGCTCCACGGTCACAGGGAGGAAAGGACCTGCTGGCCTCATGCACTCGCCCTGACAGAGCTTCTGGGGGACGTTTCCCTGCAGAGCCGGGGCTGTGCCCAGCAGAGGGGAGGCTCGGGAGGGACCGGGTGTGTGAGAACTGGGCATTCCCCTGTCCCGCGGACTCCGGCTTGTGACGTCAAGGATGAATGTCTCAAAGCCACACCGAGCCCTGCCCCCAGCATCTGCCCACTCTTGCCCCCCTCGCCAGCCCCGCCAGGCCCTGGGCCGCCTGACACTGTGGTCAGCGCTCCCTCCATGGCCCCGCCAGGCCCGTGAGTCTGACCCTGGGCACAGCTCCACACCAGCCTTGAGGCCAGCCCCTCCCCCAAGCCCAGCAGCCTGGGCCACCAGAGGGGGTCAGGCACACAGGTGACCCCGTTGCCACTTCAGGACGAGCCACCACGCAGCGGCGTGTCCACCCGCCGTCCCTGGGCCGGGCTCTGCCGCCCCTCCCAGCCCTGCTGGGGCTGCCTGTCCGAATGGAGCCTGGGTCAAGTGGACAAGCGTCTCCTGCTCTTCTTCAGTGTCTGGATTAGGGACTCAGGGGACAGACTGCCAGTGAGCTGTCCCTGCCCTCAGTGTCCCCTCCCACCCCCCACAACCCGGCCCGGCTCTCAGCCTCTCCAGGGACAGGACCACATGGGCTAATTACCTGGGTGGGGATGGGGCCCCACCCGCAGACTCCTGGTGGAGGTGTTTGCAGCCACCGCACCTGCCTGGGCTGAGTCACCGAGACGGGCCTGTCCCCAGGGCTCTCAGCGAGACTCACCCAGGACTGGAGGAGCGAGGCCGAGCCCAGTCCTCGGCTCCAGCCAGTGCGGCCCCTGCAGCCCACCAAGCCTCTGCGCGGTACCCGAGTCCTGTTCAGCAGACGACGCAAGGTCCTGCCGCCCGCGGGAGCCGTGTCAGGCGCAGGGACACCTTCCCTGGCACAAAGCCAAAGGTCATAGGAGCAGGGAAAAGCCATTTCTTCCTTTCGATTATAAACTTGCAAGAAAAAAACAGCTTCAGCTGTTCGGTGACTTCCTCGTCTGAAATCAGTTCTAAGCTCACCTCGACCTCCCTGGAAGCCTCAATCTCGAACTCGGCTTGTCTAGAGCGGGGTCAAAGGTGGGCCCAGGCAGAAGTGCCTTCCGGAACGCAGGTGCAAACTGAGCAGGCTGCCAGGGTGGCCACTCCGGAGGGGCCCACCTGTGAGCCCCAAGGGGCCGCCCTGTGCCCCCCTCTGCTGGCCAGAGACAGCCCAGCCCAGCTAGAGCAGACAGAGGGTCTCGTGTCCTTGTGTGGCTCCTCGTGTGCCCACGGCCCGGCTGGTTCCACACATTGTCCTCGAGGACGGGGGGACCTGGCTCTGGTGTTTTGGCCGAAGGGGCAAAACCGCTGCGATGGCCACATTGTTCAGTGGAGAACATGGGCTCTCAAGACAGATGTCCCGCGACTGCCGCGGAGTTGGGGGTACGTGGGCGCCCTTCCTGCTGTGCCTCCCACTGTTACGGGGGTCAAGCTTCTCAGAGCCCACGCTGGGGCTGTAGGATGAGAGCTGCTGGGTGGGGGGCACCCCCTTCCCGGAGGCAGCTGGGATGCTGGTCCCTTCGGAGGCCTTCCTGCTGCGTGTGTCCTCCGTGACAAGCGGACAGGGACCCTCTGCTGATGTCCTGCGTGACCACACACTTCTGCCAGACCCTAGCACTTAGCGACTGTCGTGGTTCTGGCCTCTGACACACCTGGCTGGCCTTGTCTGGGGTCCACTCTGATGTCAAGCGGTCACCTCTATGCACAAATTCACCTTGTACCTGCAGTGGGTCTCCCCAACACTGTCCTGAGTGGTTGGGGGTTCCCCTTCATTGTGAGGTGCTGCTGTAAGGGTATCTGTGTGCCCGGGCTGGGGAGTCACCACAGCTCACTGCCCCCGGGGTCCCTGGTCTGTTCCTGGCCAGGCAGAGGGTGGGACGCTGCACAAGCAGCCACTGCAAACGATGGTGACAACAGTGCTGGACTCATAATGCCACACAGCATTGTCCCAGGACTGAGCTGCTGGTGGTCCCCTGTCCCCTGGCCAACCTGGGGTGGCACCACCCACAGTCACACCCCCAGCGGGGCCTGGACTGGCATCCAGCTCCAGGAAGCCCCTCAGCTACCAACCGCCGGCCGCTGCCTTTCCCCTGCACCTTCCTCTCACGCGGACAGCACAGCATGGTGCAAACCAGGTTAAGGTGGGGTCTGGGTGAGGATCGTGCATGAAGGTGGCTGGGCTGGGCTGGCTGGCTGGCGCTCGAGGGCTGTCTCATGCTGTAATTGCATGTTGCTCACTGCAGTTGCTAAATGCTATGCTAAATTACACGAGTTGGTTCTCGATACATCATTTGACCACAATTAGGATAATTACATCCCCATGAGAAGGTCAGTGACAATGACCTCAGAGGGGGAAACCGGGGTGACAAGTGACTTGGGTGGCCAAGTGGGGCCGGTGGGACTGGCTATTCTCTCGTGAGCAGCTATGACTGGCTAATCTTCCCCATTATTTTTCAAAGGCTCAAAGAGAAAATTTCCTGGACGTGTTTGGGGAAGATTTTAACATGTTTCTGGAAGTGGTCAGTTTCCACGGGAGGAGGATGATTCTTCCCCGAGTGGATTCGGGAGCCTGGCCATCTGTGCCATTGACCTGCCATCAGTGCACATCTGAGACCTCAAGTGTGCCGGGCTGTGACAGTGGCTCAAAGAATGCACAGCTGCGGGGAGCACGAAGGGAGAGGGTCCCTCTGTCCCACGAGGGCCCCAAGCCCCGATGGGAGTGGTGACGCCCTGATTAAAGGACAGATGCCGAAAGTGGTGTCTCTGCAGGGACCTCGACCTGTCAGCTCCCACCTGGAGGGGAGGAGTCGCACCTGACATCGCAGACCGCACAGTTCCCTGAGGACCAGGAAATGGCTCACTTTGCAGGTGACTGAGGCTCAGAAGTGATCCTGGCCCTGCAGCAATGTGACCCGGAACAGGCGGCCAGCAAGGGTGCTGGTGTCTGAACCCCGCCCTGCCCCCCCAGGCAGCCGAGGTTCAGAGAGGCTGGGACAGGCCTCCAAGGCCCACAGATCCCTGCCCCTTCCCCAGGTAGACAGGTGGCTGCAGTTCATGCTATAAAAACTCCCGGGGCAAACCCACTGCAGTGAGCCTGCAGGTGTCTCCTGGCCCTCACCGCAGGTCGTGCTCTCCAGATATGGGGGCCTCGTCCTACCTTTCTTGGCCTCTGCCCCCGGCAGGGCAAAGAGGGAGCGTCCAGGGCTGCCCCTAGAGTGTATCATAAACGTGGACAGGTGTCCGAGTCAGACCAGCGAAGGGTGGTGCCGGCCCCACGACCAGCCCCTGGCTGCTGTCTCCCGGGGTGAAGCAGCCTCCCTGCATAGGCCCCTGTTGCAGGGACGGGCAGGCCTGATTCTGGTGGGTTCTGGAAGTCTTGGATCCCACAGCTCAGCCTTGCTGAGGAAGCATCCTGACTTTACAACATAGACTGTGACCAGATCCCGATGGTGACCAGATCCCCTCCCCCTGGGGGCTCAGACGTGGGGGACCATGCTGGGCCCCTTCCTAGGTTTAACCCCAGGACATGCTTAAAGGGAAGGGGCCCTCCCCAACCACCCAGGGGACAACCCAGCCGAGGTTCTTTCCTCCAAGAACCTCCCAAAGGCCACTGAGAGGACCCTTCCGGCTCACAGCCCCGACTCAGGGCCTGGGGCAAGAGGGTGTGGGTGGCTTGTGGACACCTCAGACAACCCCCAGGGGTCCTCGAAGGAGCCTGACGCCACCAGGCACCAGGAACCCTGCCTGCCAGGGCGTTTCATTTGCAGGTGGCTTTGCTGGGCCAGGTTGGGGTGGGCAGAGGGGCCCAGGAGGCCCCAAGTGTCTCAGGAGCCAGCAGAGAGCAGACCTGGGGAGCAACTCGGGACTAGCAGCTGGCTGGCTGGTCAGGAAGACAGGAATCTGGAAGTTCCCACTTCAGGGACCCTATAGGATGTACCTGTCTCTGGAAGGACAGCCAGGACCTTTTCCAAGATTCAATCAATCAGATTCTTCCAAGAACACTGCCCAGCAAACGTTTTTATCCTATTTTTTTTTTAATTAGTGGACTTCATTTTTTAGGTTTACAGAAAATCTGAGCGGGTACAGAGAGTTCCTCAGTGCCCATCCCTTCCCCAGTTTCCCTACGATTAACATGCCTCAGAGTGCACCAGTGTTACAACCAGCCATACTGATACAGTATTATTAACCGAAGTCCGACTCTATGTTAGGCTTCACTCCTGTGCTGTATGTTCCATGTGTTTTCAGAAATGCACAGGCTTCTGTACCTACCATGGATGATCCTGGTTTTAGGGCAGCTGGACAGGCAGCAGAGCCCTGCCCTGAGCCTAGGATGGAGCATGTCACCTGAGGAGACCTTTCCCCTTTGGTTCTGCAGCCACTGGGGGTTCTGAGACCCGAGCAGGTCCCTGCATGTCATTAGCTCTCAGTGTCTGAATCTGCAACTTGTGGGGGTCCTATCACTGCTCCTGCCTCTTCCATGGTGTGGCGTGCTGGACCCTTCCAGGCTGGATGGGGCCTGGCAGGGCTGCGGTTTCATGCTTGGCCCAGCACAAAAAAGAGGCTGCAGTGTCCAGATGTGCAAGCGGCCTGGTGGGGGCTTCTCTTTGCCTTTCTCACAGCACTCGGCACTCCGGTTCCTGCGGAGGTGGGTGGGGGCTGTGGAGCACCCAAGCTCCGAAATGCACAGGTGTGTTCCTCGAGGCGAACCAGACCTGGAGTCTCAGGGCAACATCGCTTTACCTGTGGGGCAGGGGTCCTCGATCCGAGTTCTTTATTGGGTAGATTGACCTGCTGGTTCCAGGGCCACTGTAAACAGCTCCTGACCCTGTCACCAGCATGGACGGTCACTTTCTCCCGGGTCCTCAGGCCCTCACCCCGTCCACTCGCCCTCAGTGCTAAACACAGTCCTGGCAGCCTTGTAATTCCACGCCTGTCCCTGGCTCCCCCCCCCCAACAGTCACAGCCCAATCAAGGAGATGCCCAAACCTCTGCCACCAACAGGGCACAACATGCAAACAGCAGCTCTCCTCCCCACACAGGTCACTTGAAATTCCTCCTGAAATGTGTCTGGGCTGGAAAAGCAATGCCAGAGCGAGGTCAGGTTTCTCCACCATTTGATGCTGTTTGCGGCTCTGAGGCTCAGACTCCAGGAGTCTGAGGCAGGCCTGGCTGACGCCAGGGCACAGAAAGCTTTTGTGATCACAGGGCGGCTGCCTGGTGTGCCAGCTGCTCCCTCCCCCAGCCCGGTGGGCCCTCCCGGCCCTCCCAGGGGGGTTCGCTGGCATGAATCTCTAAGGCTGTTGCAGTTGGGGCTGGGGCACTGAGGCAGTGGCCTCCTGGCCAAGAAGCCTCTGCAGAACATGCCTTGTCACCCTCTGTCCTGCTAGGACAGGGTTCTCTGCAGGGTTCTCTGGTTTTGCCCCCAGAGGGGGCATTTGGCAAAGTCTGGAGGCAGTTTGGATTGTCAAACCTGGGATGGGGGTTGCTACTGACACCTAGAGCACGGAGCCAGGGCGCTGCTAAAATCCCACAATTTACAGGACAGTCGCCACCGGGAAGAATTAACCAGCCCCGCACACCAAGGCCGAGGCGGGGGAGCGCGCTCCAGCTGCACGGGGGTGGGGGCGGGGCACGGGGGGGCAGGGTAGCGCACAGCGGGGAGCAGAGGCCTGGAGGGGGGACGGGAGCAGCGCACACCCCACCAAGCTCAACAGGGAGTCAGGCCCCCACCTGAGCCTCCCCATCCCCAAGGCTGCGGTCCTGGAAGGAGTCGGGGCCTCTGCAGAGCACAAATTCTGCGCAGGGTTAGGCGCACCCTTGATACCCCTGGCCGGTGAGGCGTGGGGGCGGAAGTGGCCTGGCCGGGCGCCCCCGCCACACCCCAGCGACCCGGCATGGCCCTTGCAGCATTCGGGGCAGTCTGCGGGATGGGCCACTGTACCGCCGCTGTGGGGTTACGCAGGGACAGACCGACCGGCCGGGCGATCGGCTGGGGTCGGCACATACCTGGGGTCCCGGGTTGTACCGCGCCCGGCCTTGTTCAGGCCGGGGAGCGCTGGCCCCCAGTACCCCCGGGTCTCTCCGACCCCAGACTCCGCTTCCCAGCCCGCGCTCTTCTCTCCAGGACCCTCCCGTCGCTCGCGCGGCCCCGCTCTCGGCGCATCGCGGCCACCTCACCCCGGCCACACCCCCGGGCGCGCGGGGTCGCCGCCACGCTCGGGCGCGGGTGTGTGCGGCGCCGGGTAGGGCGCTCGGGCTCTCAGCTCGCGGCGGGGCACGGAGTGCAGTTCCGGGGGGCGGGGCGGCCCGGGGGCGGGGCGCAGTTCCGGGGGCGGGGCGGAGCGGGACCCGCCCCCAGCCGGGCCGGGACCTGGGACCTCGGACTCGCCAACTTCAGAGGTTCAGGCGGCGGCGGCGGGCGCGGAAGTCCGCGCGCGGCTCCAGCGGCTACAGGGGCGTGGGCGGCCCGGGGCGGGCCGGGATGGGCGGGCGGCCGCGCGGGGCACGCGGGGGGCGTTCGACGTGACCCGCCTGGGCTCGGAGCCCGCCCGGCCCGGCCGCGCCGGGTTGCGGGTCTGCTCAGTGGGCGCGGATGCGGGGCCGGGCGGCCGAGCAAAGCCGGAGCATGCGGGGCGCAGCGTGGGCGGCCTGGGGGCGCGCGGGGCAGCTGTGGCCGCGGCCTCCAGCCCCGGGCCCGGGCCCGCCTCCGCCGCTGCCGCTGCTGCTGCTGCTGGCCGTGCTGCTGGGCGGCGCGGACGCGCAGTACTCCAGCGACCTGTGCAGCTGGAAGGGGAGGTGAGTCCGCGCTGCGCGACCCGGCCCGGACCCTGGCCCTCGGTCCGCTCTGCTCCCCTCCCCTGCCCTCCCTTCTCCTCCCGGGCCGGCGGGGTGTGCGGGGGCACGGCCGGGGACCGGCTCTCCAGGCCAAGTCCGGTGCCCACCGTCTGCCGCCCCTGGTTCTAGAACAAAAGACCCCGCGGCGTCCTGGTCTCCTGGCCCAGAGGACGCTCCGGGGGAGGCGCGCTTGCAGCCTGGCGGGGTCGGTCCCGGCCCCGCCACCCACGAGCCCCGCGCGGACCGCGCCAATCTCTTCTTGGCCCGGAGCCCGGCGGGCGCCGATCCCGCGACCCCACTGCGGGGGCGGGAGAGAGTCGGCCCTCGGGCCCTTCCAGGCTCCTGCCGGGGGCAGTTGCGCGTCCTGAGGCCGCCCCGGGCCGGAGGAGCCGAGCCTGCGCCCGGGGCAGAGCGGGAGGGAGCGGCGGCTTCGGTGGGTGGAGGGGGGTCCTCCGGCCGCCGCGGTGCTGTCCGCGTCCGTGCGGTGGTGAGCTGCGGGCCGACACCTGTGCGCGGGGCCAGAGCAGGGCCCGGCGAGCCCCCCGCCCGGTGAAGGTCAGGCCGCCCTTGGCAGCGGCGCGCGCTGGGCTCGTCGACCCCCCTCCACCCCGCGGTGGCAGCCGAGGACTTTTTTCTAACTGAAGTGTGACTGGAGAAAGAAGGAGCGCGAGCCCCGAGTGTGCGCGGGCGGAGGCCGGGGGGCCGCCGCTGCTCGGATGCGAAACCGAGGGCGCAGTGGGCGCCGCGGCCGCAGCCCGCCTTTGCTCGCGGGTTTCGTGCCTGGGAAGTGGCCGGTTCAGGAGTTTACAGTGTGCGCCGGGCCCGGGCGCGCGCGCGTCACCCCGAAAACCCTGCAGGTTAGGGCTGCCCCTGCACTGAGGTCCGGCGCCCACCCAAGCCCCTCCGCCCGGACTGACGGGAAGACTCCAGCCGGCATACAGCTCATGGGGGGGGTGTCACGGGGTTATTTTGAGTGAAACGGGTTTTCCGAGAAGGCTGGGGTTGAGCCGGTGGGCTGGGCTGCTCTTGGACACTCGGAGGAGCCCAGCTCCTGTCCCGAGGGGAAGTGAGTGGGAAGATTCACCCCGGGCTCCCGAGAGCGGCGCGCGGTGCCGGCCTTGAGGGCGCTTTCTGCCCCTCCCCAGCCGAAACCCTCCTGGCGGCAGCAGGGACCGAGGGGAGCGAGGGCGGATGGAGCCCTGGGGGAGGGCCGCCTCGGGAATGCTGGCGCCGGCACTAGCTGGCTGGGAGCCCCCGATGCTGACAGCTCTCTGGGGCTGCCCTTTCACCCGAGATAGCGATTAAGCTCCTGGCTTGCAGCCTTTGCCCGCTGAATCAGTGCACCCCGAAACTGAGGCCTTGGGGTGTTCTGCTTCAGCAGATCGAACCAGAATTGAAGTCCCTGCCGCGCCTCACATCCTCTTCAGGTCCTCAGGGGACAGTGCCTGGAGGAAGGGGTCGCCTTCCCTGGAGTCCCCAGGAGGTCTAGGGGCTGTGAATGAGGGATGGTTGGGAGGCCCCCTCTCCCCACTTAACAGGTGTTTGCAGTGGGGGGAGGAGTGCCCTCCCCCTCCAGTTTTCCTCCCCCGCCCCTGCTCCCCCATCGTTGCCAACGTCCTGGTCTCAGACTCCCTGGAGGGGTGTCTCCCCAAGGCAGAGCCTGGCGAGGGCAGCTGCAGGGACCCTCGAGCTGCGGTGTGGTCTGCCGAGCAGATAGGGTGTGAGACTCTCTAGCTTGTAATCACGGCTGGTGCTCTCCAGTGCCCTTCACAGATCAGCTGACGGCCCTTACTGTGCAACTGGGAGTGAGCCGGTTTGCTGGCCAACTCCCAGTGTTTATGGCTTTTTACAAGCTGTTCTGAAGAGGCAGGGTGGAGCCAGCCCCAAACGCTGTGTGGATTCTGACCCCTGATAGCGAGGGAGTTGCTTTTTATGACACTGGCCACTCAGTGACAGGCCGATGTTTCTAGGTGTTTCCAAGCAATTAAGCAGGAGCTTTTCAAACCCCTCTCTGGGTGGAAGAGGCAGGACCTGTGCCTCCTCTTTATTAGCCGGTGGCCATAAAGGTGGACCGTGGACTTTCCCAAAGCTGTCAGCGGGTTCACAGGTGCAGTCACACCTGGGTTGCCTTCCCTGCAAGGTGGGGAAATGAAAGGTGACTTGTCAGCAGAGCCTTCCTGACTTCAGTGAAGAGGCCCCCGTTGTGTTCTGGTGACGGGGGGTGTGGTGTGTGAGCTGGTGCCATGGCGGCCCCTGGGGGCTCCCCCTCTTTTCCATAAAGGTGCCCCATAAGCATGGTCACCTGGGAGGTAACCCTTGCTGGCTTTTAAAAAGATGTACTAATTCAGTTTAAGATCAAATCGGTCTTGCCGGTTTCCTGGAGTTGAACAGAACCTTGGTTCTGTCTGTGTCCTTTCGTCGCGGCAGAACACAGTTCTTTCTGTTCAGTACGTCACCCGCATCTTATGTGAAAATCATACAATACCTCATCCATGAGCATTAAAGATGTGTTGCGTTTTTGTAATTCCAGCAATTTTGCATAAGTGGACATTTTTCTAGGTTTGCTGTGGTGCTGGGTATCTGGAGGGGAGAGATTTGGGGAGATGGGTTCTTTGGTAGGAGCCAGCACCTCCCCTGGGACAAGCCTTGCACTTCACTCATAGGCCTGCCCGGCCTAGGCCGACAGTTTACTTTCCCAGATGGTGGTCTGTCTAAATAGGGGCACGTGCTCCTGGCTTTAATGTGGGGGTGCCCGTGTCTTACGCCTCATTCCTGTTAGTCTTGGTGTTTTGGGGGGATGTAAGAGAGAGGCCCTGAGATGGGCATAGACCCTTCTTAGTGGGCAGTTAAGACATCAGGTGAAGGGCCAGGTGACAGGGTACCTTGTATCTTCTGTGTCACCTTCGTTTTGTTCCTAGTCTTCTTTTTGTGGAGTGTCTTCTAATGAACTGGAGCCAGGTGCGCCTACAAGATGCACGCAGTTATGCGTGTAGGCCGGGAGGGCAGCCCCCGGCAGACATGGGTTGGCCGCCTGTCCCCCAGGGGGTTCCCTTTGCCCCTGCCTGAGCCGTGGGTGGAGCCTCTTCCTCCCCCCACCCTTGGGTGAAGACAGTGTAGTCAGAGGTGACCGGAGCCTCAGGTGTCTCCACTCCCTGGACCCTCAGGACCCCCAAGGGGGAATGAAGCCTCAGGCAGGATGGCTTATGTAGGGGAGAGTTGAGACTTGGTTCCTGGGCAGGGGGCAAGGGATCAACTGCCCCTTGATGATGGAGACAGGAGGGGGAGGGGACATTATGATGGTTTGTTTTCACTGCATAAGAAAAGAGCTTATTGTAGCTGTGTGTTTCAGCCACTCACCATTTAGTCTAATTTTCACATGGCACTGTGATCATGCCTGCCCCTACCTACGTACATGTCAGATGAGATGTGTGAGTTTTATTGGTTAAATTTGTAAGTCTGTTCTGTGACCCCAGTAGCTGGCTGTGGCTGGGCTGGCTGCCCTCACCCGAGGCTGTGGGTGTGGGGGACCGGGCAGGAGGGGTTCACCCTTGACACCCCCCTCTGATGTGGTCCACAGGGTGACTGCAGCTCTGCCTGCAGCTGCGTCGTGTGAAAAGTGAGGTTGGGGCCCGAGCGTGAGTCACCCGGCAGTAAATGCAAACCATGTGTTACGAGTTTTCTCCTCTGCAGAAAGGGTTTCTGGTAACTCGCTCAGGCCGGGGGCTCTAGCATTGTTTATTTCACATAAAAATCCCAAGAATGTGGGTGAACCTGCCTGGGATCTGATCGGAACCAAATTTCATGTAATCAAACACTTCGGTGAAGTCACTGGTTTGGTTCCAGGCCCTTGGTCATGACGTCTGTCAGCGCCACGCTGACATTTACGTGACGGTTTCAAGTCGGAGAAACTTTAATGCTTTTGACGGTTTCAATTCCTTGAAAACGTAACTGTCTCTACTCAGGCCCTACTTCCCTGAGACTGTAGCACACTTCACTTTTTCCTCCTTAGCACTTATTAAGGGCAACATTAGCAAGTCACCTACACGTTTGCCACTCCCGCCGGCGGAGGACGTTTGCCTCGCTTTTGGAGTGGATCTTGCATGAATGATGTTTGGGTTTATTATAAAAAATACAGTGGGCAGTGCAGAGTCTTCAGGCTTGGAAATGAATGAAAACACAGCCGCATCCTTACCTGGAGGAAAAGGAAACGTGTGTGCCTCGCGGTGAGGTTCTGAGAGACAAACCCAGCAGCCCCCCACCTGCTGACACTTGCCGGTGGTCTGGAAGCTGCTCTCTGGAGCGGCCTTGTCACTGTGTGAACGTCCCACCCGCAGTCCCCTGCCCCACACGGTGGGACTCTGCTCTGGAACCTGGGCCGGAACCGAGGTCCTGCTGCTGTTTCCTTTGTCCTCCCTTCCTCTGACCTGCAACGGGTCCACACCCCTGATTCGGGGACACCCGAGCCGTGGCCCGAGGCCACTGCGCCCATCAGAGCTGCCGCCCCGTCTGCTGGGCCCACTGGGCCCGAGCTGCGCTGCAGGGTCACCACGAGCGTGGCCCTGACCCGCCGCCCTGGGCAGGGGTGTGCGGGGTGTGGGAGCCCCCCTGGGCGGCGGTGGCTGGCTGACTGCTCTCCTCTCCCTCCCGCAGCGGGCTGACTCACGAGGCGCACAGGAAGGAGGTGGAGCAGGTGT
The DNA here is from genome assembly GCA_963574435.1 of Cheirogaleus major. NCBI lineage: Eukaryota > Metazoa > Chordata > Mammalia > Primates > Cheirogaleidae > Cheirogaleus > Cheirogaleus major. The sequence goes on along the minus strand of CAUYPO010079158.1, from coordinate 9,222 downwards.
ACCTGCGCTGCGCGGCGGGCACCGTGGAGTGGCTGTACCCGACCGGGGCTCTCATCGTCAACCTGCGCCCCAATACCTTCTCACCCGCCCGGCACCTCACCGTGTGCATCAAGCCCTTCAGGGACTCCTCGGGGGCCAATATTTATTTGGAGAAAACTGGAGAACTGAGGCTGCTGGTGCGGGATGGGGCCGGCCGGCCCGGCCAGGTGCAGTGCTTCGGCCTGGAGCAGGGCGGCCTGTTCGTGGAGGCCACTCCCCAGCAGGACATTGGCCGCAGGACCACGGGCTTCCAGTATGAGCTGACGAGGAGGCACCGGGCGCCAGACCTGCACACGCTGTCTGGTGAGTGGCCTGCGCGGGGCGGAGCGCGAGCCGCCTGTCCAGGGCTGGCCGTCCTGCAGCTCGGGTTTCCCATCAGCATGGTCGGGGCTTTGCCAACTGTGTCTGACTTCCTCCTGCCCCCACCTCCACTCGGCCTCTGTGGAAACGCCCCACGTCTGTGTGTCAGACATGGCGGGTTTGCCCGGAGAGCCCAGCATGTGGCCCGTGTGGGGGCTGACCCACTTTCCCGCTGAAACTGCCTCTAAGAAGACGGGTCCCATCCGTGTGCGAGTCCATTTAGTGCCGGTGTTTTGGGGCTGGCGGAGCAGCGCTCCCCACGGGAGGCCCGTGCACAGCAGGTGAACAGGTGCCCCTGGGCATGGCCAGGGGTCAGAGCGGGACAGCTGCCACTGTGGACCTGGGCCCTGAACGTGCCCTGTGAGTGTGCACTAGTCACTCGTGTGGGGCGGGTGCTTCGTTGTCCACACTGCCCCTTGAAGGGGGTCGGCTCAGCCCCAGAAACAGCCAGTGAGTTTCGGGAGGAGGCTGAGGCTGACGCACACCTGGAGTGGAGTGGAGTCCTCTTTGGACGGCGGCTGTGAGGATCTGGGGACCCGGGAGGTTTTGGGGGATGAGGGGCCCGTGGGCTGGGTAGGGCGTTTGCCAAGACGAGGTGCCCGAGACTGAGAGCTTGGCTCCAGGTTCTGTTCTCTTTCTTCTGAGACTAGCAGCTTCCCTGCTTGGCAGGCAGGTTGGGGGGCTGTCCGGGCTTCTGTGGACACCCGTGGTTGGGGGAGGGGAGCTTCCTAGAACCTGGGGGCTGGGCCCCTTTGTGAAGGGCCTTGCTGTTCTCCAGAAAGCTCCACATGGCCTCAGGACCCTGGGCTGGGACAGGGCGGGTCCCCCTCTCGAGCGTGAGCCAGCTCATGTCCTGTCTGCAGGGGACCCCAGGCCAGGTGCAAGGTGCAGGCTTACACCACTGCGGTGGATCTGGACGTGCCAGGCGGGGCCTTGGGACAGCGTCCATCCGTAGGCAGCGGGGTCACCCCCCAGGACCCTGCCTCGCCTGCCTCTGTGGGGTCTTGGGAAGGTGCAGTCTGGACCGTTCTGTCCGTGGCCCTCGGAGCAGGGTCTGTGCAGATGGTCGTGCCGGCGAGCTGCTCTCACGCCTGAGGGTGTCTCTGCACCAGGGCTGAGGCCGGGGGGCTGCGCCACATCCCACGGGACACCCTGGCCCAGAGACCACCCAGCCCGAAGTGTCAGCAGTGCCAGATGGGGAGACGGCTTGGGGTGGGCCATCCCCAAGAACGGTGTGGTCTCCACGTTTCAGGGACTGAAAGAGTCGAGTCCCCCGGGGAAAGCCGGACCTGCCGGGGCTGAGCTGTGTAGACTTTTGCTCCCGAGTGTGAATCCACATTCATTGTTCTGTTCTCGGCCCAGATCCGTTTCCAGCCTCTCTCACACCTCCGGGCTGCACAGGTCTGTTCGAGAGCTTCCGCGTGGGTGGCCCGTGGGCCTCGGCTCAGGACCGAGGAGCTGGAGGCCGACTTCCACCCGGCCACACCGTGGCTGGTCGGATGCTGAATAAAACCCTTACTGGGTGACACTGGTCCTGTCACCAGTAGTTATGGTGGGTGGCAGACCTGGGGGAGGGGATGCCAGCCTTGCTCTGGGGCCGGCCCTGGAGACAAACTCACAACAAACACACGATCCGGAAAAGTCCGGACACCAGGTCGGGTCTTTCTGACTGTTGAAGCCGCTGACTGAGGCAGGAGGTGCCGGGCCAGCGTCGGAGGTGGTGATGCCCTCCCGCGGCAGCTCTCACGGAGGCCGTGGGCCTGATCGCTGGCTCACGGCTGCGCACACCTGCACATCCCGTCCGCCCCGGGCAGATTTCCGGTGGAAAATCAACGTGTTGGTTGTAGACTCTGATGGAGCTTGAGAGCTCAGCCCCAGGGAACTGAGACCCCCGGGTCAGTGCCTGCTGGGCCCTCGTGTCCAAGTTCCCAGGCCCGGCCAGGAAGCGAGTGGGTCCCGAGAGGCACGGAGGAGGGGGGGTTGCTGGCGGCTGCGCTGCTTGGGGGCTTCTGGGGTCGAGGGAGGCGGCGGCCCTGGGTGAGGAGTGACTCAAGCCACAGTGGGGTGCATTGGTCTCGTGCTCGGCACACCTGCCGGGACCACGGGGTCCCATGGTATACCGCCCCCATGGGGGTCAGGCTGGCTCAGGGCCCCGGACTTTGCTGGGTCTCATGGACAGATGCTCACAGCACGCACACCTGGCTCGAGGGTGTCTGTTCACATCGAGCCTGCGGTGCCTTCCAGACGTGGGACTCTTGTTGGGGGCAGCACAGAAACACGGGGACCGGACCCTGAGCTGCTCAGGGGCTCCAGGACCTGATGCTCATGTCCCTGCCAGATACGGACTTGTGAGCCGGCCCCGTCCTGGGGCAGAGGAGGAGCGGGAGGGCCCGGGAGGCCGATGCGGCTCCTCCCGCCGTTCACCAGGGGACGGGGCCCCTAAGCCTTTAATGCCCAAGGAATGGGCACGTAATGCGGAATGTCAGGGCCGGCCATCTGGCGGCGGCGACGTCGGCCCCTGGGCCGGGCCGCTCCTGAGCTCTCCGTGGCCAGCGCTGCGGTGTCCCTGGTCTCCCGTTCTGGCCCCCGCGGCAGCCGTGGGAGACGGGCGGGAGCTGAGCCCAGGCCATGTGCACAGGCCCTGGCCAGGCGGGGGGATCCCACCTGCAGGAGTGGAAGGGCTCACCCGTGAGTCAAAACTTAGTTGTGCTGACTCAGAACAGAGGCTCCGTGGGCTTGGATCCAGGCGAGGGCGTGTGTGGGAGCCGTGCCCCCCACCCAGCCTGGGGGAACCTGCTCGGGTGTTTGTAACAGCTTGGTGGCCGGGGGGGTCCCTGCGCTGCCCAGAAGGGACCGGAACAGAGGGCCAGGCTGCTCTTCCAGGGGCGCAGACTGTGGGTCAGGTGGGAGGCGACCGGCCCCGGGGGAGTGGGGATTTGGCTGCCACTGGCAGGACCTGCCTGCCCCGCGCCTGCCACCACCGTGGGTCTTGCCGGGGCATGCCTCCCTCGTGTTGCGCAGCTCCGGCAGGACGCAAAGGCGGCAAGGGGACAGGTGCAGGAACCCGTCGATCCAGCTCCCGGCTGTGTCCGGACATGTGCTGAGGACATGGTGCCCTCTCCATCCCCAGTCTTTTGGGGACACCTGGGCCAGGCACATTTGGAGAACAGGCACCACCAGGGCCCCATTGCCCAGTGAGTTGGGGGCCTTGGGGTTGGCCAGGGAGCAGGGGGTCTCTGCCGGTTCCTGGGAACAGAGATACCTGCTTCCCCAGTTCACCTGGGCAGGCAGACAGGTCCCAGGATTCCTGTCTCTGCTTTGCCTTCTCCTGGGGCCCGGTAGCAGGTGCTCACCTCTCAGCCACCTCTGGGCTGGGGGCTGGTGGCTCAGGCTCTAGGCAAGGCTTGCAGTGAGCAGGTGTCCAGGGCAGGGCAGTGGCATCTTAGACACGCAGTGAGAGTGGAGGGGACAGGCAGGGGACGCTGCTCTGGCGCTGGTGACCAACACGCAGAGGTTGCTTGGCCAGCTCTCGGGGACACCTGGGTCCTGCGGTGTCTGAAGCCGCAGCCCCTGTCACCAGCAGGGCCCCTCCGGGAGTCCAGAGCGTGGGGGCCCGATGGGCGTGTGGGATGGGTCGAAAAGTGTAGAAAGGCAGGAAGGAAACCTCATTATTTCACGGAAGCAGGAAGAGACGGGGCTGGTTTTCTGTCCAGCTGTGCCATCACCCCGCCATCCTTTGCTTTCCTGCCTGCAGCTTCTCAGGCCACTGTGGTTACCCTGTAACCTTCTCCGTCTCCTGCGTCCTCACGAGAGCAGGGAGAGGCGGCGAGGCCAGCGTCCCCTCCCGTGGGACACCGTGTCCACCTGCTGCGACTGCGTCGGACACCCTGCGGTGGCTGTCACTTGAGGTTTCCTCTTTGGAACTCGTGTGTCCACCCTGCTTGTCCTCCTCGGCCAGGGCTGCTGGCTGGGCGTCTGTCCCTCTGCAGACGTCTTTCCGCCCAGCTCATCCTCCCTCGCTCACAGGCACAGCCCTGCCGCCCACACCTGCCGGCCACTCCTGCCGGCCATGCCCGGGTCCCCACGGAGGCCCGGCTGGCCCCTCGGACCCTGCTTGCTTTCTTCTTCATTCGCTTCAGCTCATGCACATTCCTGAGGGATCTTCCCGCGATGCCCACGCCCCAGCCCTCCCTCCTCCAAGGAGGATGGACAGAATTCCAGCCTTTGCCGACCCTCCCCGCACCCCCGGAAGTGAGATGCGATGTGTCCGTGACCGGCACATTCCACAGCCTTTATGAGCCCAGCTCTGATTAATAATTGTTTCCAGATTGTGCCCTTGGAGTGCGCACTGCGCTCTCCACGAAGGTGACCCACGCTCAACAAGGCTTAGAGTCAGAACGGGGATGTCTCCAGGGCGCTGCCTTATTGGCTCAGCCATCGATGGCGTTGGCTCGCGGGGGTGCTGGCGGGTGGACCTCAGGCCGCCCCTGCCTGCCCTTCCAGGGCCTGGTCCTCCTGCAGGCCATGGGCTGAGACGGGCGGGTGCCTGGGGCCCACGGGGGATCATCTCCCTCCCTCCTCCGCCGCTGCCTGAGGTCCCGGGGCCAGTGACTCAGCGAAGGAAGCGCCAGGGCTTGGTGATGCTCACACGCCCAGTTCTGGCGTGTGCGTGCGTGTGTGTGTGTGTGTGTGTGTGCATGTGTGTGTCAGGGCCTTCTGGGTCCTCCGTCCCCGAGGTGGGACGCCAGGCACAAGGCTGTGTTTGCCGTGCTCAGGGCTCACCCCCCACCTGCCACGCTTCCAGCCCCGGCGCCCGCGTCTGCTCAGCCGGAAGGTGCTGCCTGGCATGGAGACCCTCGCCACGGCCTGTGGTCCCCGTGGCTTTCAGTCTCTCCCACCCACCTCTCCCAGAGGGGCCCCAGGCTCAGGACCTCTGGCCCTGTGGGCACCGGGCAGATGTGGCCAGCGTGGAGGGTCTCATCTGAGTCTCGCGTGCTCTGAATAAAAATGCCCCTGAAATTTGAGTCCCCCAGATGCTGCAGTGCAGCCAGCCACACAAGTGACCCAAGTGCCGCAGGGGGTCCCAAACCCAGGTCCCCCACAGCAGAGCCCCCTGGGCCACGGGGCAGCTGCAGGGTCTGGGGCCAGGTGACCCCCAGTGGTGGGGGCTGCGGCACCAGCTCCTGCAGTGTCGAGGAGGTGGGGGGCTCCCGGACCCAGCTTGGGGGGGAGTCTGGGGGGTCCAGGCATGTCGCAGCCCTATTTTTGGGGGCTGCTGCGGTCGTCCTGGGTCAGCGAGAGACTCCACGTCCGGCGTCTCTAATGGGCTGGACGGATTTGGAGGCACCGGCAGGTTGTTCTTGTTCTGTGGCTTCTTCTTTTGCTTAATAGTCGCAAACGCAGCAGGTGGTGGGTGGGCCGGTGAGTCAGGCACTGCTGCGTGGGAGGTGCACCCACCCCTGCCCGATGGGGAGTGCCGGCCTCAACCTGGGGGCAGGACCAAGCAGCCAGACAGGTCGGCCCCGGGTGGGGGTCCACAGAGACCCTTTGCTGGCCCCAGCTGCTGCTGCAGGCTCCTCCGAGGCCTCGTCTGGCCTCTGCTGGTCCCTCGCTCAGGCCCCGGAGTCCCTGCATGTCCCAGAACAGACCCCGGAAGGCCTCTCTAAGCTCTGTTCACCCAGAGACGCTCGGCCCATTTGCTGTGGCCGGGACATGGACTCGTGCACCGCCCTGTCCCCCGCCGGCACCCGGCTGGGGTCTGCACAGCCACCGGGCAGGTGACAGCTCAGCCAGCTCAGGTGGTGGGTGAGGCCGGCTGTGCGGTGACTTCTTCCAGGGCTGGGGAGCCCCAGGGCGAGCGCCGACCTGTCTTGGCCAGGACGTCCCGGAGCCTTTAGGACATGCAGAGGCCGAGGGGAGGGCTGCCTTGCTGAGATCTCGCACCTTAGAGTTCTGCTGCTTGAGAAGAACTGGGGCCGAATCCTGGAAACTCAGGTCAAGCGAGGTGGAGGTGTTGGGACGTGCAGTCAGACAATCAGAGCAGATGATAGAATCGCGTTTCCCAAACCCGCTCATGAGCCCAGGTGGCATGCCCACCTGCGTGGTCAGGCAAGGGGCGGGTCAAGGGCCCCGTGGGAGGGGGTGGCTGTTCTGAGAAGACTCGGCACCTTCTGGCTTTGGGGGAGCTGGGCCCCCCGGGCTGCAGAGGCTGCAGGGGAGGCTCTGAGATCAGGGCTGGGTTGAGGGGTGTGTGGGCCGGGCACCCCTGTTCCATGGCTGGCAGCATCTGGGGAGGGGGCTGAGCTGGGAGCCCTGACCTGAGCTCACGGCTCCCGCTGGGTGAGAGTCCTCGCCTGTGGCTGGCAGACACGTCCCTCCCCTGAGGACAGCCCCCCGGCAGGATCTCAGTACCTGGTCCCTGCAGGATGCAACCTTCCTTTCGGGTTGCTGCTGCAGATGCGGTCTGGGGCGGTGGCAGCCCAAGCAGCGGGAGGCGTCTTTTTTCTGGTGACGGAGGGTGGCCCTGGGTGCAGACGCAGGGATGAGGGTGGCTCTCGTCCGGGTGGTGCGGGGACACGGTTCCAGCTCAGCTTGAGGTGGTTTTGCATTTGTGACGGGCACACGAAAGCAAGGGCTGGAGGAGACCTGGGGTGATGGAGCCGCCACACATGAGTGGAACATGCTGGTCTGGTGCCATGCACCGCCGGGCAGGTGACATGACAAGACGCCCCTGTCACCTAGGCCTCGGGACGTGGTGGGGCCTGGGGGCCTTGCGGGGGCGCGTGCCCATCACAACCACACACAGGCACTTCCGGCCGGGTGGGGCTGAGGATCTGCTGGGGTTGCCCCCATGTGGCCGAGTCACCTTTTCTGTCTCCTGCTCTGCCGGGCACCCGACCTACCCTGGGTGTGGTCTCGGCCATGGAGGCACCACGGCGTGGCCACACTCGCCGACTGTGCTTTGTCCGGTCTGGTGGGCGGCACCAGGCTTTGCCATTTCCATCTCCAGCTGACCTGTTCCTCTCTCCCCAGCGCCCTGCCGCCCCTGCAGTGACACCGAGGTCCTCCTCGCCGTCTGCACCAGCGACTTCGGTGAGTGCCGCCCCACAGCTTCCTTCCCCTGTGCTTGTGGCTCCTGCCACGGGAGCCCCGTGTGGGCCTGGGAGCCCCTCCTCGGGGCCCCGGAGAGCCCTCTGGTGCTGGTGTGAAGCCCCCAGGGTGCTCTGCAGAAGCTGGGGCTCAGCCTCATCCCGGGAAAAGGAGCTTTTGCTTCTGTGCACCAAACGCTCCCCGGCCACGGACGGGCTCTGTAGACTCTCACCCACGTGGAGAGAGCCGGGAGTATTTCAGGCGATTATGAAGTATTTTCCCACTTTGCAGATGAGGTCATGGCTCTCTGAGAGTCTGCTGTTCCCCAGGACTCCTCTCTCAGGGTGCTTTGCAACATCGCTCTGTCAGCAGCCCAGCATCTGGCGTGAGCCCCACCTTGGGGCTTCCACTGTCCCTCCCAGGTCCCCCGTGGGCTCCAGGCTGAGGCCGAGGGGTGTAGGTCCCTGCTGGTCTCGGGGAGGCTTGGACTCCGGGCTGGTGCTCGCCAAGCCCTGCTGTGCAGGGTCCAGCTGGACCCTGGCTCTGAGCTCCCACCCCAAGCTCCCTGGACAGTCATGCAGGGCCTGGAGGGTCCTTACTTCTCCGCCGCCCTGCCCGCCGGCCAGGACACGGAGCTGTGGGCGACCTCGTGCACAGCGGCGCTCACCGCTCTTGCTCTGAGCTGGAGCAGGCTGTGCGTGTGGGGCTCTGTGTTCCCCACTTGCGTGTCTGGTCCTTGGTGGAAAGCACTGCATTCCCGACCAAGTCTGAGTGTCCGGGTGACTCGTTGGCAGCTTCCCGCTGTTCAAATCGCACTTTTTAATGGGAATTCCAGATGGCAGAGCTCAGGGTGCGGCTTCCGGTCCCGATGCCGGTTGTTGCCGCTGGTTGCCGGGGCCCGCGGCGGCCATGACGTGCGCCTGCCCTCGGCCCTGCTGACTGCCTGTCTCCTTCCCTCCACAGTCGTCCGAGGCTCCATCCAGGACGTCACGCATGAGCCGGAGCTGCGGGAGACGGCCATCCGCCTGCGCGTGAGCAGGCTGTACCGGCAGAAGAGCAGGGTCTTCCAGCCGGTGCCGGGGGGCGGTGGCCTCTGGCAGGGCCATGTCAGGACGCTGCTGGAGTGCGGGGTGCGGCCGGGCCGCGGCGACTTCCTCTTCACAGGCCACATGCGCTTCGGCGAGGCGCGGCTGGGCTGTGCCCCGCGCTTCCAGGACTTCCAGAGGATGTACAGGGACGCCGAGGAGAGGGGCCTGAACCCCTGTGAGGTCGGCGCGGAGTGACCCGTCTCCTTGTGAGCTGCCGTTGCCGCAGGGCCTGCGCAGGTCCTGGGGGTGCCGCACGGCGGGGACAGGCCGGGCCTGGGGCGCCAGCCGTGGGGCGCATGTGGGCTTTGGCCCCAAGAGGTCCCGGTGGATGACCTCAGATTGGAAATGCTGTAAAATGAAAACTAAGTTATTTTTTTGTTTTTGTAAAAAACGAATGTCCATAGGAAACAAACTCCCGTGTCTTATTGTGCCGTTCAATGTCGTTCTTCAACGACGTCTCAGGCCACTGCATCTGGCCTAGTGTGTCGGGTCAGCTGGGCCGCGGCGCGCAGCACACGTCACCGGGCCTCGTGGGAAGGCCAGACCCCGCGGAGCTGCCACGACAGACACCTACGGAGCCAGACATTAGCGCTTACGGTCCTCTCCGTTTTGTTTAAAGAACGAGCTCTGGGCCGAGGGTTGCTTC
>CAUYPO010079156.1:0-10909 GCA_963574435.1 Cheirogaleus major | reverse complement strand
GAGACAGAAGTGTCATGGATCGTTGATATCATCCGGACAACCTGCTTGTCTTTCCATGCAGGGAGAAGAATATCGCCTTTTCTGGAAAATATTATGTCACCTTTCTTCATTCTTGATGTTTTCATTTGCAAGTTTGGCGGTAAACCTCTGCTCTCCCTAATGGACAAGACAGTGTGTTGACATCTAAGGTCCTTAACAGATGGCGCGCGAAACACGAGAAAACTCGTGAGCGGTAGGAAAGGTGTTAAGGTCATGAGTTCAAGACCAGCCTAAGCAACATAGTGGGACTCCATCACTACAAAAAAATTTTTTTAAATTAGCCAGCATGGTGGCACATGCCTGTAGTCCCAGCTGCTTAGGAGGCTCAGGTAGGAGGATCTCTTGAGCCCATGAGTTTGAGGTTTCAGTGAACTATGATGGTGTCACTGTACTCTAGCCCAGGCAACAGAGCTAGACTCTGTCTTAAAAAAAAAAAAAACAACCCTCCAGATAAAGGAGGGACACACAAAAGCCTAAAGGAATACTATATAAAATACTTTGTCTTTTCAGGCCACATGCTGCAGATACCCATCCCAATCATAAAAGTTTTTTTTTCCTGCTTCCTATAAACTTAAAACTTACTGAGCATAATTTTTATCAGTTATGGATTTATACAAAAGGAAATTTAATGAGTAATTTATCAGCCACCTTAGTATAAATTACTAAATTCCCTTAGCTTAAATGTTAATGATGCTTATACTTGCTACAAGTCTACCACTAAACCCAAGAATATAGTATCTCAATATTTGCAGGTAAATTAGTTTTGTAGCTTTGTCTTTTTTATTTTGCATTTTACTCTTATGTCATCTAAAAGATTTTAGAGTATTAATGAGTGCCTGTCTACCTCTGGTCCTGTTTGGCTCATTTAATTGGCTGTAAGCCCCATTTTGGCTCTTCAGTCTTCTTGTCCACAAGGGTCCCACCGAGGGACTAGATGGACCCAGGGCAGGTAGCCACACTACCCTGGCAACGGATGGGACAAAATACGAGTTTGGCCATTGATGCTGCCTCCGGCATATCTTGGCCAAAAGGGGGGGATTGTGAAGTAAAATAAAATCTTAAGGTTCACCCCCCCCACCAGCTGACTGAATGGACCCTCACGTGGCCAAAGAAATATCCTAAAACAAAATTGTCTGCCAGGAGGAAGGAGGTCAGACATGCCTCATCATGCCCCCCTCCCTCTTGGAGACATCCTTTGTAACCCATTAACAGGCCTATGGGGATGCAAGACAATCCTGCAGGTCCTCAATTTACACAACAAATCTATGAGGGTGGCTTGTCTCAGGTAAACAGTTTATGTTAAAATATTCCAAGCCTTTAGACAAAGCTTCATGTCTTTAGCCAATTACAAGCCAAAGAATCTTTAAACTCACCTATAACCTGCAAGCCCCCCCCCCAAGATGTCCCACCTTTTTTTGGCCAAACCAATGTATGCCTCCCACGTATTGATTGATGACTTTACCTGTAACCCCTGTCTCTCTGAAATGTGTAAAAACCAAACTGTAACCCAGCCACATCGACTCCACTTGCTCAAGGCCTCTTGGCAGTTTCTCCAGGTCATGGTCCTCAAATTTGGCTCAGAATAAATCTCTTTAAAATTAAAAAAAAAAAAAAAAAAGACACAGCATTTTCATGCCTGTAATCCTAGCACTCTCGGAGACCAAGGCAGGAAGATCGCCTAAGCCCAGGAATCTGAGGTTGCTGTGAGCTAGGCTGACACCACGGCACTCTAGCCCAGGCAAGAAAGTGAGAGACTCTGTCTCAAAAAACAAAAAAACCAGCATTTTATGAAAATAGTTGAATCTAAGTATTATCGTGGGGATTCTGCTGGTACCACTGATTTGGCCAGCAAACCTTTGTGTGTGTATATATATATATTTTCCAAGGTCAAATTTGGATTGATTACACATTTCCCATAAATAGAATATAAATTAGTCATGTTTTACTGGAGTTTTTAAAAAATCCAAATCTTGAGGTAGAAGCCACTCTATGTAAGACGTTGATGTCAGTGTTACCTGTGCGATGAGAACATCCCAGGTCCACCGACTGCTTGTGACCGTGGAGAGGGCAGGAGGCCCTCTGGCTGTTAGGTTCCTTACGTGTAAAATGGATAGTCAGACTAGAATTATTCTTAAGACTTCAACCGTTGGCTTGGCATGGTGGCTCATACATGTAATCCAACACTTTGGGAGGCCTAGAGGGAAGGATCACTTGATGCCAGGAGTTTGAGACCAGCCTGGGTAACATAGCAAGACCCCAATTCTAAAAAAAAAAAAATTAGCTGGGCGTGGTGGCATTTACCTGTAGTCCCAGCTACTTAGGAGGCTGAGACAGGAGGATTGCTTAAACTCTGGAGTTCAAAGTTGCAGTAAGCTGTGATCTAGGCACTGCACACTAGCCTGGGCAACAAGCAAGACCTTGTCTCAAAAAAAAAAAAAAAGACCTAAACTGTTTTTTTTGTTGTTGTTGTTATTTTGAGACAGAATCTCACTCTGTTGCCCAGACTAGAGTGCTGTGGCGTCAGCCTCGCTCACAGCAACCTCAAACTCCTGGGCTCAGACGATCCTCCTGCCTCAGCCTCCCGAGTAGCTGGGACTACAGGCATGCGCCACCATGCCCGGCTAATTTTTTCTATATATTTTTAGCTGGCCAATTAATTTCTTTCTATTTTTAGTAGAGACAAGGTCTCGCTCTTGCTCAGGCTGGTCTCAAACTCCTGAGCTCAAACGATCCTCCGGCCTCGGCCTCCCAGAGTGCTAGGATTACATAACTGTCACTTTTATTGAGGTAACTTGAACCTTTAGCTCGGAGGCTAAAATTCTCCTGTTCTGCCCACTCCATGTCCTTATGGCGTTTACCACTTCTTTTGCCACCTAGACCCCTGTCCCTTGCACCTGGTGTCTGCTTTTGATCTCCTTTGAGAAAAAGCACCCTACCTATGGCCATTGTTGCAGCTCTTTCTTTAATTAAAGGAAAGTATTTGTCCTCCACATAGATTTTGATTTTTTTAAAAAAAGTTGAGACATAGCTTTATTTTTCACAAAGCATGGCGCGTCAGCTCTGCAGGTCCTGATCGACATGCCGGTGCTGGCACATACATGGAAGTGCCCAGCATCTCCACCTGCCCCCGTCCTTGTCACCTCATGTGTGCTGGCCCTGAATGTTTACACAGCCAGAGGCCCCAAGTGTCTCCCAGTTTCCAACATTGACACTACTGTTCATGATCGATTTCAACCCATTTAGTCTTCTGGGCCAGGAGCTTTTAGGGCCCAATCAGTCACTGAATCCGTAAACAAGGGCACAGCCTCAGGCTCCCTGTGAGCTCTGAATCAGGTCAGGGTGTTGCCAGCCCTGGAGGCCTGGCCCTTTCTGACAGCCAGTCTGGGCTGGAGAGGATTGGGGTATTGTGTGAGGTTGTGGCATGGGAAAGGCAGCCACAGATAAAAATTGATCAGAAATAAATAGTTTGATAGATAATCCACATATGGGTAATTGCACAACTGAGTAGTTTTTAATATCTCTCTAGCCCCATTTACACCAAGCTGTCATCTTACTGGGAAACCTAGAGACTAGAATAGTGAACACATACACACATACCTACCCCTTCCTTACTTGTTTTTAAAAACGAGTCCTTCCTTCGGACCCCAGCATGAAGCAGATGAAAGTGCTGCAGCTCTGGTTGAAGGGAGTGGGAGGAGGACCCTGATAGTCCCCGTCCCACCCACAGGTCCTTGCCCTGCTCCAAGGATTGCCATCCCTTGGGCTTCCCTCTGGGTCCAAGAACCTCATCCTGAGTAGTCATCCACCTGTCTGGTTGAAGTGGCATTGCTTTAGTGGGTCCCCTGGGGAGGCCCCTAGATATGATAAGAACATTTCTGGGAGAGCCCTGTAAGTCTGGGGCTACCCTTAACACTGCGGCCCCTAACTGCCGGGCTGTGGACCGTTACCAGTCCATGGCTGGAGCTCTGGTCCCCCACTCTTCCCCATCCATGGAAAAGTCGTCTTGCATGAAACCTGTCCCTGGTGCCAAAAAGGTTGGGGACTGCTGCCTTAACAGACCAGATTGAAGATCCTGGACTTAGAGAGAACGGGTGCGTGGCCTTAAAGGGACCAGCTAGAGAGAGAAGATAAAAGCAGAGACATGCTTTAAGAAGATAAGGTGAAGGCTTGAGCTGGCATCCTCTGCTGGGCAGAAGAGGAGGCAAGAATGCCTGATAGGCTACCAGAAAGAGGAACACCCCAGAAGGTCTGTGACACAAGCCGGAGGAGAAAGAAATGATGGGCAAGTGGGGAAGAGGTCACCCATTCAGAGACCAAAGGGGCAACCTCGTGTGATAGCAGGGCCTGGAGCTCAAGGACCAACAAGGCTGACTTCATGAAGAGCCTTATCTCCAGGGGTCACGCCCTCTGGAAGCTTTGAGCATAGACAGGAGTGCTGACAAATTGTCCTGGGAATGGACTGGGCGGCTTTAAACTAATGCCTCCACCTGCAGCAGCTGCAGAGCAGTGTCTCATCCGCAGAAAGGACTGAGATGTGTGAGGTACGTGCAGATTGTACCTCTGAATACTCTCGCCCCAAATAAAGTGTGGCTGTGAACACCTTCCCATAACCTTTACCCAGTACCCCTTGACTTGGAGGTTCCTCTTCTATGGCTTATGCCTCGAAAGCTGGGCACACTGGCCAGTCCTTTATGCTTGCACAAGAAGCCTTTGAGGGTCTCCCAGTGCCACCAGCTGGTCACTCACTGAGTGAACAATCATGTCCTTAGGTGGCAGGGGCTGGGCTGCTGCTATGAGGACAGGAGAGAGGGAAGGGAAGAAGAGGGGGTGGCCTTGGAGGCTACTCATTGCTGGGAGCTCTTCCCCTCGTTATGCCCTGGGCTGATTGAAGCTTCAGCCACCTTCACGGAAAGCTCCTGGCTCTGGGTGAGAACATCTTGACATGGGCTTCATATCTGTGGAAACTGAAAAAGGAGATAAATGGCAGGGACTGTTTCCCTTATTCCAATGTGCCTCCTGCCCCTATAGATACAGAAATATTTAACTGCAAATGAGTGGCTTGAGTTATAATACAGAGTTCCAATTTGGAAATGTGAAGCCACCACTTGCAGAAGGTGCCCCCTCGCCCAGTCTTCACTCAGCTAACTCTGGAATGTCTCTTCCCACCCAGATGTCACTGCCCTGGGCACATGGCCCCCACCTAGCCCTGGACTCCCATGTCCTGGATGCTCTGTGAATAAGGCTGGATCACCCTAATGAGTGCAGATACACATGTATAGGGCTTTTCGTTAAAGGAGTTTATGTAGGGTCAGCATTTTCTGGAGCATGGGAAGCCCAGGAGATTTGTGACTTGGCAGGTCTGTGTGTAAGCACAGCCTCCCAGCCCCCACCGTTGGGGACAGACTGATCATCTTGGAGATGTTCTTCTGACTCCCAGGAAGCCGTAGGAGGGCACTCCCAGGGCTGGCGCCTCTGATGGGGGGCTCCCCGTTTTTACCCTCAGGGTATTGATGAGGCTGACCCTTGTCAAAATTGTCCAGGTAGAGTGGAAATAAGGTCCCTCTAGTACTGAGACAGTTGTGTGCCTGTGCAAACAAAACACTTTGAAGAGGATGCCGCCCCTGCCCCCATCCTGGTGCAAGGTGGCGGAAGGAAGCAGTGGCTGACAGCAGAGTTAAACAAACTTTAAGGTAGGTCAAATTTTTGACATACCATTTTCCTCTGCTGTACCAGCAGCTGCTCTCTGCTTTGAAAGGGGGCTTAGCTGCTCATATAAACTTTGGTTTGTGATAATGTAAACTATTATTAGGATTATCTTTTTATTCATAATATATGCCTGACTCTCTGTCTACCTTATTTATGCTCTGTTTGAAACACTCATTTACCTTCAATACCCCGGAGCCAGCGTCAGCCCCTCTGAAAATGAAGGAAAACTTTATAACAGGCTATCTATTTAAATCTCTCTGTGGTTAAAAATGACTCTGGGAATGAAATCATTGGGTTGAGGAAGCTTCAAATCTCAGCAAAGCTTCTAGGTTAAAACTGGGATGTGATGTTTTCTAAACATTACAGTTAAAAAAAATTTTTTTTTTCTTTACCGAAGGTTTGTCGCAAGGGTGGTTGTGTTCATAAGGAAATGCTTGGTTCTCACTTGAGAATTTTTGACCTTCAGGTTGTCCTGCTTGCTCCCCCCATTTCATCACCACCTGCTGGAACTGTTTGCCACTGCGACTCAGGCTGGTGGCCTGGCTCAGGCTGGTGGCCTGCGGCAGCCACGCCCTGCCTCCCTGCCAGGAGGAGGGAGGGTCCTGCCTCAGGTGTTCCTGCCTTTTTGCCAGTGGAGAAAGGGTCAGTGTGTGGCCAAGGAAAGCCAATAACCTTTTCAATTTTTAATGGAATGTCTCTCCCACCCTTTGTTTCTTCCTCCACTCCTCCCCCAAAGAAAGAACAGACTGAATTTTTAAGCACATCTGGACACTGTTTTTTGTAAAACTCTTACCCTGAATTCCCAGAAGGAATGTATTTGCTCTCATTTTTTCCAAGCAAAAACTGAAACAATTCCTTTGTTTATAAGTACTGTGCTTGCATATTTTAATAAAACAGTAGAGAGAGCAATTGCACTGATTGGAGAATCCTTAGCCAGGCAAAACATTGTCCTTTATGCCTCTCTTGAAGTCTGAGAGGTGATAAAAAAATTTATGGTTGGTTATTTTTGGTGGGGGTGGGAAGGGGAGGGGGAGGGGCTCTGTGTGTCCCTCTTTGAAATTACTTGTCCTGCTTTCTGTGGCTGTAAGAGGATTAATACTTCTTGTCCATCTCTTCTCCTTTCTCTGTCATGCAGTGCCCTCTTGGTGAACACTGTGCAGATAACATCAGGTGACACTGTTCCAGATCTGAGAGCCCAAAGCATGGAAGATGGAATCCCTCTCTCCCTTATCAAATAGTGTTTGTTTTTCTCTGAGATGATTCTTCTAGAAGCCTACTGTTACAAAGAAAATGAGGCTGATCTTTCATTAATACCAGTCTACTAGGATTTGGCATGGAGTTCTTTTAGTATGGGGAGAATTGCAAGAAATTTAATGAGTGTAAAGCTTTTAAAGATGAGATTTAGAAGGATTTGCTGTTTTCGGGAACTTGTTAAGACGACATGCTTCTGTTCAAACTGGTGGTTGCAGAAGTTCTTATTTTTTATGCCCTTAAAAATTATGTTTGGGGCCGGGCGCGGTGGCTCACGCCTGTAATCCTAGCACTCTGGGAGGCCGAGGCGGGTGGATAGCTCAAGGTCAGGAGTTCGAAACCAGCCTGACCAAGAGCAAGACCCCGTCCATAGAAAGAAATTAATTGGCCAACTGAAAATATATAGAAAAAATTAGCCGGGCATGGTGGCGCATGCCTGTAGTCCCAGCTACTCGGGAGGCTGAGGCAGGAGGATCACTTGAGCCCAGGAGCTTGAGGTTGCTGTGAGCTAGGCTGACGCCACGGCACTCTAGCCTGGGCAACAAAGTAAGACTCTGTCTCAAAAAAAAAAAAAAAAATTATGTTTGGGAATTAAAGTTGTACTTTCACAAAGACATCAATGTAGTATAGTTAAGTTATGAGGGCCATGGCTCTGCTACTACCCAATAAATGTTCATTAGTGATAAGCATTTTTTTTTTGAGACAGAGTCTCACTCTGTTGTCCGGGCTAGAGTGCCGTGGCGTCAGCCTAGCTCACAGCAACCTTACACTCCTGGGCTCAAGCGATCCTCCTGCCTCAGCCTCCCTAGTAGCTGGGACTACAGGCATGTGCCACCATGCCCAGCTAATTTTTTCTCTATATATTTTTAGTTGTCCAGCTAATTTCTTTCTATTTTTAGTAGAGATGGGGGTCTTGCTCTTGCTCGGGCTGGTTTCGAACTCCTGACCTTGAGCGATCCCCCTGCCTCAGCCTCCCAGAGTGCTAGGATTACAGGTGTGAGCCACCACGCCTGGCCAGTGATAACCATTTAACCAGTGTAATAGTACACTTGATCTTAGCCAAAAGGCTAAGATCGATAACCAGTGTAATAGTTACTGCTTCCTGGAATATTACTTTCCCTAGACCTGTTCTGGGTATCTGGAGATAAACTCTAGAGGTATAATATTCCTGTAGGCCTCATCGCAGAGATTAATCAAATTTCAGCGATGACTACACTTCAGCTTTTCCTCCCTACTTTTGAGGAAGAAGGATCACCAATAGTGAACCCCTAAGCTTGTCGGTGGTGTGGATGTACATCTGTCAAATGGTGGCAAGTGCTGGATAATGTCCCAAATAGGCTCTTCTGAAAATTAATACTTGTATTAGTGCCTTCATGCAGAAATTTACCATTTTCATGAGATTTGGACAAAAAGGGTTTACCTGCATTGATACCTAATTTGATAACTTTGAGTCATACTGATAATGTGCTAGCTAATCTTTTGAACTTTTATTTCTCTTTGAGTTCTGGGAAATTGCTAGTTATTCTGAATGCTAACTCAGACCAGTTGGTTAGGAGGAGTATTTGGTTAAAAAAAAAAAAAAATGACCTGATTTAGAACTAGTAGTTTAGTGTTGGTTGCCTCTACATTTTCCTGATAGCGTTGTTTCAAAAACTGCAAAAAGATATTATTATTTTAACAGTGGATCAAACTATAAAGTGCTGAGCAGATCTTGGGGAGCAGCATGACTTGGGTTCCCTGTGTTCTTCTCCATAACACGGGAGACAGGGCTGTCCTGGCAGGACTGTGAGTTCTGAGTGCGGCTTTTCCTCCGTCGTGCTGGGCTCGGTACCCTCACACAGAAGCCTGACGGTGAACCAGTCTTTTCACTATCTCTTCCCAATACCCATGGCAGGTGTGTGTGTGTGTGTGTTTAATGTTTTCAGACATATGCAAAAATTTTATTTAGACAGTCCTCATAATATGCTTTCTACTTTTCCTATAAAACCAGGGGATGAGTCTGAATAGCAGCAAAAAACTTAGGAATTAACATGAAGGAGCTATTGTAAATGATACATCAATATAATTATTTGCTCAGAGATTTATATAATCAAAAAGGTGGTTTTCATGTTGAAAACATCCACCTGACATTCTTTTATGTGCAACCTATTTCATAGTCTACATTTTAATTCTATTTCATTCTCCTCCTACCTTACCAACATTTTTCCATCTTCTTTTCCTCCTCATATGCCCTAACTATAGGTAGTCCCACAAAGCCCAGTTCCTGTTTTTTGTCATTTTTTAATACCTTCTATTAATTTGTATGCTCCTATGAATTAGCCCATTTGTCCTTATGGTTCTGTAGCATGATTTCATGCATGACCTTCTGCCTTCTAAATGCTGCACCCACTCCCCAAATATTATAGGAAGATGCTGTAGTTACCTCACTTTCACTGTTTTTTTTTTCTGATTGCCCTTTAAAAAAAATACTCTTTCGCAAGTGTTCTCTCTATTGCCTTAAAATCACTATCTTCCAACTTCCCCAGTTAGGAGCCTGACAGTCGTCTTTGAATATTTCATTATCACATCTGTATTGCTCTTGTCACCAAGTTCTGCCAGTTTTTTCCTTAAAAAGGCCTCTCAGACCTGCCCTTTCATCATCATCCCATCACTGCCATCCCGTCACCTTAGGTGTGGACTGCTACAATTGCTCCTGTCTGGTCTGTCTAGCTACAGTCTTCTGCCTTCCTCATTCTTCTGCAAATGTGGCCCCAATGCTGTTTTGTTATCATTACTTTCATGGTCTAGTTTCCTTTTTTTTTAAACTTTTTTTTTAAATTGTGGTAAAATATATATAACATGAAATTTACCATTACATTTTTTTTTAATTTAAAAAATTTTAAATTATTACAGGTACATAATAGTTGTATATCTTTATCTGGTTCATGTGAAGTTTCGATACAGACATACAATGTGAATTAATCAAATCAGGGTAATTGGGGTATCCGTCACCTCAGGCATTTATCATTTCTTTGTGCTAGGAACATTCCGACTCTACTCTTTTAGTTATCTTTAAGTATACCCTAACTTGTTGAGTATAGTCCCTTGTGCTATCAAATATTGTTTATGCTATCTAGCTATATTTTTGCACCCATTAACCATCCCCAGTTTATCCTC
This sequence comes from Cheirogaleus major, assembly GCA_963574435.1. NCBI lineage: Eukaryota > Metazoa > Chordata > Mammalia > Primates > Cheirogaleidae > Cheirogaleus > Cheirogaleus major. The sequence continues at coordinate 757 of CAUYPO010079156.1, read as the reverse complement.
CCCTCCCTGCTACCCTTCCCAGCCTCTGGTAACCATCAATCTACTCTTTGTCTATGGGATAAATATTGTTTTTAATATTTAGCTCCCACATATGAGTGAGAACTTGCAAGATCTGTCTTTCTGTTCTTGGCTTATTTCACTTGACATAATGTTCTGTAATTCCATCCATGTTGTTGTAAATGGCAGGATTTCATTCTTTTTTGTGGCTATATAATATTCCATCATGTGTGTGCACCACAATTTCTTTATCCATTTGTCCACTCATGGGCACTTAGGTGGATTCCAAATCTTGGCTATTGTGAATAGTCCTGTAATAAACATGGGAGAAAATTTTATCATTTTTAACCATTTTTTAAGTGTACAGTTCAAAGGTATTGAGTAAATTCATAATTTTGTGCAATCATCACCATCCATCTCTAGAACTTTTTCATCATCCTAAATGGAAACTCCATACCCATTAAAAAGTAACTCTCAGCCAGGCACGGTGGCTCATGCCTGTAATCCTAGCACTCTGGGAGGCCAAGGTGGGAGGATAGCTTGAGGTCAGGAGTTCAAGACCAGCCTCAGCAAGAGCGAGACCCCGTCTCTACTAAAAATAGAAAAAATTAGCCAAGCGTGGTGGCACACACCTGTAGTCCCAGCTACTCGGGAGGCTGAGGCAGGAGGATCGCTTGAGCCCAGGAGTTTGAGGTTGCTGTGAGCTAGGCTGACGCCACGGCACTTCTCTCCTCACAACCCCTGGCAAGCACCGTTCTAC
>CAUYPO010079154.1:0-21679 GCA_963574435.1 Cheirogaleus major | reverse complement strand
CAGCTACTTGGGAGGCTGAGGCAGAAGGATTGCTTGAGCCCAGGAGCTTGAGGTTGCTGTGAGCTAGGCTGACGCCACGGCACTCACCCTAGCCTGGGCAACAAAGTAAGACTCTGTCTCAAAAAAAAAAAAAAAAAAAATTCTTCAAAGTGTTGTTTATAATAGTAAAAAATCAGAATGAAATTAGCTGTCTATCAATTGTGAAATGCTTAATTCAATAATTACCTTGTATGGTGCAGACATAAAACGAAATATTATGCAACCATTAAATGTATTAATTGACTTGAAAATGTATTTATGATATATTGCTTAGCGAAAAAAGCAGATTATAAACAGTATCGTAGAATAATCTTGCTTTTTATCAAAATATATATGTATTTTTAAAGTCTGAAACGCTGTAACACAGGTGGGCGCTATACAGAGATTTTCTTTATTTTTGTGTGTCTGTTTCCTAAATTTGCTTCAACAAACTTGGATTATATTTATTTATTTTAGAGATAGGGTGTCACTGTGTCATTCAAGCTGGAGTGCAGTGGTATATTCATAGCTCACTGCAACTTCACACTCCTGGGTTCAAGCAATCCTCCTGCCTCAACCCCGCAAGTAGCTAGGACTACAGATGCATGCCACCATGTCTGGGTATTTTATATTATTTTTTGTAGAGATGGGGGTCTTGCTATGTTGCTCCGGCTAGTCTCAAACTCCTGGCCTCAAGTGATCCTCTTGCCTCAGCCTCCCAAAGTGTGTGAGCCACTATGCCAGGCCTTGAATTATTTATTTTTAAAAGTAAACTTGTATTTTTAAGAAAGCAGTTATACATGAGCTCTTGGCCAAATCGGTTGACTTCTCTGGATCTCAGTCTCTTCATTTTTGAAATGGCAATATAAAAAGCTTTTAGTTGCTTCCATTTCACGGAGCTAGGAGCTGAATTGACCAGATGAGGTCACAGATAGGAGGGAGGGTTGTAAACTGTAAAGTGTAAGTCATTTACAGTATAAACAATTTGCAAAGTACTTGGGAGTGGACCAAAATTATAAGAGAAGAAAAATAATTAAAAGATGTAAGGTTTGGAAGGAAAATGATAAAACTATTACTATTGGCAGTGACTATATTTACTGATTTAGAAGAATCAAGATCAACCTACAAAAAAATCAAAATTCTCTACACCAGCGATAATCAAGTAGAAAACATAATTTAAAAATAAAACATCATTCATAAGTGGTAGTAAAAACTATAAAGTATTTAGGAAGTAATTGAGGACACACAAGATCTCTATGGAAACAAATTAAAACTGCTAATAAAAAACAGAAGATATGATCAAAATAAAGAGGGAGTATAGTAATGCTCTTGATAGGGACAGGTTAATATCCTAAAGAGATTAATCCTCTCCAAATTAATCTATAAATTGAATTTAATGGCAATCAAAATTATAATAGTTTTTTTCTAGGAACTTGATAAATTTATTGTAAAATTAATGTGGATGAATAAAAATCTACAAGAAAGAATAAAGGGAAGGGGAGATTTTTGCCCAACCAGATACTAAGGCATATTACAAAGCCATGGAAATAATGATATTGGAGCAAGATCAGATAAATCAATGAAACACAAGATCAAAGGAGCAGAACAAAGAGTTCCAAGATGGTTCCATATGGAAATTTAGTATACATAAAGATGCTACCCCAGATCATTGGGGGAGGATGAATGATTGTTTAGTCACATATTCTGTGGGAAAAACTGGCTCCCATATGAGGAAAAATAAATTGGATACCTATTTAACACTACATTCAAAAGTGAACTTTAGATAAATAAAACCCTAAATGTAAAAGGTAATATTATATAATTAATAGAAGAAAATATAGAGTGTCTTTGGGACCTAGGGGACTTCTAGCTTTTGGTAATGGCAGATTAGCTTGTATTGGACTGATTTGCCTGTCAATAACACTATAAATCCTAGATGAAATATAATAAATGACTATTTGAAGACACTGGAGAATGACTAAAAGCAGGCAGAAACTGTAGGGTGTATAATTTAGAAAGCAGAAAAACCACACTGGGTGAGATATATTTTTATCTAGCTTCCACTCTGAAGGCACTCACCAGTTGCCTGGTCTATGAAGTAGAGCTCAAGCAGAAAGTGGCAACCTTATTGGGCTTGTAGAGTCAAAAGTTAGGTTTGCTAGAGCAGGTGGAAATTGGGGGGTAGGGAGAGGAAATTACAGAATAAGCCACAGAAGAGGGAGTCCCAAAATCTGGATACAAGTTTCCTTCAAATTCATTGTCAATTCCTGAACCAGTCATATGCAGGGTAAGACTCCAAGGAACTCATGGAGAAAACAACAGCTGGACAACTGAAAGAGCTGAGCAGAAATTTCAGCAGGTGATCATCACTGGGAATAATTATTTTGGAGTTTAAATCCTCCCAAATTAGAGAGACTTGGTGAACACTCCTGACTTTTGGTTAACACCCCAGAAGGACCAGGCCCTAGGATTTGAGACCATGTCCCAGGACTAATGGCTGCACCATAGAACTAATGGCAAGATCAAATAGACTTTCCTTAACTAAGGTTAAAACAAAGCCTCCACTGGGTCAAGGTGATCTGCAGTAATTTGAGTCTGTACTAGAATGAAACTCAGTACTTTTCAATTCAAGAGGCTTGGCAAACTCAAAGTACAAGGAAAAATCAGCATGATGCATCACAGTTACTCAACACTTTTCAATCCAGGAGGCTTAGTGAATCCAAAGCACAAACAAAAATCAACAAGAAACACCATAGTTACCAAAGGTAAAGAGAATATCTTAAAACCAGCCAAGGCACAAAAGCCATATTATATATTGGTGAATAATGATAAGAATAATGGTTCAGTTGACTTTTCATCAAGAACAATGGAGGCCAGAAGACAATGGAACAGCATCTCAAAGTGTTGAAGCAAAAAAAAATTAAGTTAGAATTCTATATTGAGAATGAACATTTTTATAAAATAAAGGTGAAACAAGGAAATTTTCAAGTAAACAAATACTGTTAGAATTTATCATCAGCAGACCCACACTATGAGAAAGTCTAAGAAATTTCTTTAGGTTTAAGGGAAAATTTAGGCCTATTGAAAAATCAAATTTATAGGAATAAATAAAGACCATAGAAATGGTAAATATGTGAGTTAATGTAAAGATTATTTTATTCATTTGTCAAAACCCCATAAAATATCAACACCAGGAGTGAACCCTAATGTAAATTATAGCCTTTGGGTTATAATGATGTGTCAGTGTAGGTCCCTCAACTGTAACAAATGTACCACTCTGGTGTAGGATGTTGACAGTCGGGGAGGCTGTGCCTGTGTGTGGATGGGAATACATGGGAACCTTCTGTACTATGACATAGCAATTCCATTCCTAGGAATGAAAATGAACACGCACGCACACATAGCTTGTACAGGAATGTTTATAGCAGCTATATTCATAATAGCCAAAGGCTGGAAACAGCCCTAATGTCTATAATTAGATGAATGGATAAGCAATCTGTGATATACTATTCAACAACAAAAAAGAATGAATTACTAATACATGCAATAACATAAATGAATCTGAAAAACACAATGAAAGAAGCCAGCCACAAAAGTATACGTATGATTCCATTTACATGAAGTTCTAGAATATGAAAAACTAACTTATGGTGATGAAAATTAGAATAGTATTTGCCTTTTTTGGAGGGATTAACTGGAAAGTGGCAAGAAGGAACTTTCTGGGGTGATGAAAATGTTTTATATCTTTATTGTGGTAGTGGTTACATGAATGTACTCACTTGTCCAAACTCACTCAAGTATCTACTTACACTCTGTGCATTTTTGGAATTTAAATTATAACTCAATAAAAATGATGTAAAGCAAAAAACGCTCAACACAGGGAAAAGAATATGAATATATAAAAATTAAGAATTTCTTCCATGAAGAATAACACAGATATAGCAAACAGATGACAGAATGAAGGAAGATAATTTGCATTGTCAAAACTATTATAACAAAAATAGAAAGGAACTCAACATGTAAGAAGAAAATGAGCCTGAATAGAAAATTGGCCAAGGATGTGAGTTAGCAGTGCACACGTATTATGTGACCATTTCATTCCTAGCTGCAGATTCTAATGAAATTTTCACACAGGTCCATAAAGGGTATGTTGCATTAAGTTCAGGGCAGTGCTGTTTATGGGCAGAGATTGAGGCAATCTGGAGTCCATCAATCAAGGGGTGGATGGGCAAGTGTGCAGGGGCATGCCATGGACCACAGCGCCGCAGTTAGGAGAGAGAGACTAGATACACATGCTGCAACATACGTGGATCTTTCAAACATAATTCTAGGTGAAAAAGAAAAAGAAAAACAATTAGATCTGTAACACACTTTTAGGTCAATGAAAAACTATGTGAAAACCAAAGCAACATTACATTTTGTCAAAAATACATACAAAAAAAGATCCACTAGACAGACTAAAATGGTTGCCTAGGGTGTGCAGAGAATGCAAAGGGGAATGAGGATAAAGGAGAACAAGTAAATAAAACAGGAGCAGGGCTTTGCACAGACCAGTGGTGACAATGTGTCATAAACCAAGGAGGCTGATCAATGGTACCTGAGTGTGCATGTGCTCTCTCTCTCTCTCACACACACACACAAGCACACACACGCACACACAAAATTTAGTGAGGATGTACTGTACTCCAGGTATTGTTGTGTATGATATGGATTAAAGTATCTAGCTTTCATAATAAAGAGGAACTATTGTCATTATACCCTCTTCATCTTACAGATGGGTAAACCGAGGCACAAAGCAGTCAGGTAAGGTACTGAAGGTCACACAACTAGTCACTTGCAGAGCCAGGATTCAAAGTGAGCAAGCCGGAAGCCCGCACTGTTGCTGCTCACTGTGCCTCCAGGGGAACTCTGTAAGGCCCAAGGCCAGGGGCTGTCAACATGACCAAGTAACAAGAAGGCCCCTGTAAAAACAGTAACCCAGAGCAAGCAAGGTCTGTGCCTTCAGCCCAAATAAACATCCCGCCAGCATTTCCTCAAGTTCAGCAGTCACAGGGAGGGAACCAGGTGGGAGCCCATGTGGTTTTGATAGAACATCCATTCAAGCGGAGCTTAAAGATTATAGCGGCACTGTTGGCGCAGTTAAATTTAAGGATCTGTCAGTTTATGATGAATTTTTATTTTTAAGGGTTTCAAGTAAGCTGTAAACATTCACTCCAGACTGAAATTCCCCCCATTTAACACCTGGGAGGGGCAGGGCGCGGGAGCAGAGGAGGGAAGCTGGCGGGGAGAAGAGTCTGGGCACCCCCCAACTGAGAGGGGCGTGGGGGCAGCTCTTCCAACCGGTATCTCCAGGAAGGGGTGTTGGGGGTCCATGCCCTGTAATGAGGGAGGCCAACAGCTTTCCCAAAGGAAGGAGGGCTATTCTCTTTGAACCCCAAATTTAGTTTCTCCTTTCCCCCTTTCCGGCCAAGCGAGACTGTAATGGGCATTTAAGAATAACAATCCCATGGGAACTGTTTGCGATCTATTGCTGGAGGAAGGAAGGAAGTCAGGAAATGGTATGCGTGGTATGGATGTAATTTTTTTTAAACGCATACATATATGTAGATAAATGGCTGATATTTTATAGAATTTTTTTTGCATTTTGGGTTTTTTTATTTTAGATTTTTGAATAGTAAACATGCATAACTTTTGTTAAACACACGAAAATAACTAAAATGAATAATATACTACCAGCGATCGCTAGCGTATCTTGTACCTTTACCCTATGCCAGGTCCTGGGCACCCCTCCCCCCACAGGTGCTGTCCTGCTTCATCTTCACCACACCCTCTGCCGTGGTTACCACTTTTTTTAAAATTCTTATTTTATAAATGAGGAAACTGAAGTTTAGGAAGTGAAGTAACTTGCCCAGAGATGCACAGCTAAGAGGGGGTATTAGTTTGCTAATACATAATTCTGGGTGAAAAAGAAAAAGAAAAACAATTAGATCTGTAACACACTTTTAGGTCAATGAAAAACCATGTGAAAACCAAAGCAACATTACATTTTGTCAAAAATACATACAAAAAAAGATCCACTAGACAGACTAAAATGGTTGCCTAGGGTGTGCAGAGAATGCGAAGGGGAATGAGGATAAAGGAGAACAAGTAAATACAACAGGAGCAGGGCTTTGCACAGGCTCCTTTGCTAGGGCTGCCATAACAGAATACCACAGATTGGGCGGCTTAAATGACAGAAATTTATTTCTCACAGTTCTAGAGACCAGAATTCTGTGATCGAGATGCTGTGAGTGTTGGTTTCTCCTGAAGCCTTTCTGTTTGGTTTGCAGATGACCACCTTCATGCTGGGTCCTCACATAGCATTTTCTCTGTACGCACACATCCCTGGTGTCTCTTTGTGTGTCTAAATTTCCTTTTCTTTTTCTTTTTTTTTAAAGATGGAGTATCACTCTGTCACTCAGGCTCGAGTGCAGTGGCATCATAGTTCACTGCAACCTTAAACTCCTGGGCTCAAGCGATCCTCCTGCCTCAGCCTCACAAGTAGGTGGGACTACAGGTGTGTGCCACAACACCTGGCTATTTTTTTTCTAGTTTTGTTAGAGACAGGGTCTTGCTCTTGCTCAGGCTGTTCTTGAACTCCTGGCCTCAAGCGATCCTCCTGCTTCAGCCTCCCAGAGTGCTAGGATTACAGGTGTGAGCCACTGAGCCCAGCCTAAAACTTTCCTTTTCTTAGAAAGACACTAGTCAGATTGGATTTAGGGGGACCCACCCAAGTGACCACATTTTTAACTTAACCACCTCTTTAAAGGCTCTGTCTCTAAATCCAGTCACATTCTAAAATACTGGAAGATAGAGTTTCAACATATGACTATGAGGGGAGGCACACGCTTCAGCCCATAGCACAAGTGGAGTTGCTGAATCATAGGGAAATCTTGCTGAAGACTCTTTAAACAGCAATTCAGCTCAACACATGAGGTAGCAGCTCATTCTTTCAGAGGGCACTTAGAGGTTCACCCCCAGAAGATGGAGAACTGAGCCTGGGTGGCTAGTCTCCTCCCAAGTGCCTGGTGGCACATGGCATGGCCACCAGGGTGCCATGCTGCCTGCTTCCTTGTCACTATTCTCATGCTGTCAGAGAACCTGCTGCCTCTGGATCGAGTCTATAGACGACGAGGCACCTGGGAGGATGAACAGGGAGTAATGACAACAGCTATCATTTACTGAGCTCCTCGAGTGGGTCAGGCACTCTACTAATGTGATTTCTAAACTTCAGAGCAGTCCTGTGAAGCAGGTATTATAGTGGCATCATTTGGGATTTTCTGATTGGCAGAAAACCCAGCTAGGACTATTTTATGCCAAAAAACAAGAGCTCTATCAGCTATTGCTGCATAATAAACCACCCCAACATGCAATGTTTAAAGCAATAAGTATTTATTCTTGTTCATGAATCTATAGCCATCTGGGTGGTTTTTATGGTCCTGCTGGGCTCAGGCTCTGATCTTGGGTGGGCTCCCCCAGGCATTTCCAGCTAGCAGGCTGTAGGCTGATCCAGGGTGGCTGTGGCTGGGACAACTGGGTCTCTCCCCCTCTAGAAGGCTAGCCTAGGTTCAAGGTCCAGGAGAGAGAATGTAAGTGTGCAAGGCTCGGCTGGTAAGGCCTAGGCTCAGGTCTGGCACTCCACTGCTTCCGCCACATTCAACTAGCCAAAGAAATAACAAGGTGAACCCAAATTCAAGAAGGGAAATACATTCCACCTCTTCATAGGAATTACTACAAAACCATATTGCAAGAACAAGGACACAGGGAGGGGTGGGAAAGTGTGGCCATTTTTGTAATTAATCTTCCATATGGAATTTATTAGTTTTTGTATCTATCCGGAAAGTCAAAAGAATCTAGCTTCAGGAATGGCGTAATGCAGCCACCCAAGTAAGACTGTCATCTCCCGGCTTGGCTCTGTTCCATGGGTTGCTCCATTCTGGGACACGCTTTTCCTTCAGAGTAGCAAAACAACTAAAGTGACTGCATGCGGCTCATCCTCACAGCTTTATGCTGACTGAAAAGAGACAGCACCTGTCCCCTCACGGCTAGACTCCCATTGGCTGGAGTTGGGTCACATGTCCATCCCTGGACCAATCATTGGGGCTGGTGGTAGTGCAAGGGAAGGGCTGAGTAGCTTAGTCCCTGATGGGATTGCCCCCAAAGCATGAAGGCTGAGAGAGGCAGAGGAAGAGTCCCTTACAGGAAACTGGAGGTACCAGGTAGACGGTGGAAGGCTGCAGGGCAGCCCAAGGCCCAGATGTCCACTACAATTGTTATTTCTATTTTACAGAGAAGACCAAGGCTCAGAGAGATTAAGTGCCTCGAGCGAGGTGACTCGATGTTGGAACAGGACTGCAATGATGGAACGTGTCTGTCTCACTGCGGAGCCTGCCCACTTTCCACAACACGTGGCTGCCTCTCCATCTGGAGGGAGAAGAATATGCCTTAACCCAGGCTGTTGCTAACTCCTCTCTCCACCTGCGGGTCCTCTCCCTGCCCTGATCTCAGAAGGCAACAGCCAGGATGAGGAAGGGCCCAGAAGCCAGGCCGTTTGTGGAATTGCTGAAGGCACTGGGGCTGGACGGCGTGGAGAAGACTCAGGGGGCTGAGGCTGTCCCCAGGGTCCGAGCAGCTTCCTAGAGGAGCCCACACAGCTGCCGCGGGCAGAACTGGGGCCGAGGAGACAGATACAAGAAAAACGAATGGGCAGTGAGGACCCTCTCAGGGTGGAGGGGAATAGGAGAGGAGGGGTGAGTGGGAGAAAGAAGGAGGAGGGGGGAATAAGAAGGGGTGTGGCGGGGAGGGGCAAGCAGGGACCCACGGGGTACCCCTGAGCTGCCCATGTGTTCCCAGGGGACCTGTGCTTTAGCTCCATAAGGTCAACTCTGTGACGCGCGACTCTCAGACAGTGACTTTGCCAAATCAGGGCAAAACCCAGACCGGAATTGCTCTCTGCTAATCCTCCCTCCCTGTGCCAGGAGGCATCTCCTAAGTTCCAGCCGAAGTGGTTTCTCTGGAGCCCCAGTGACAAGAAAGCATAGCGGTGAGACTACAGCCTTTGCTTTGGTGAGAGCAGGGGTTTGAATCCTCTCTGACACTCTCTAGCTGTGTGACAAGGGACAAGTGGCTCTACCCTTCTGGAGAATAACCCCAACCTCCCAGGGCTGTCGTAGGAACCCAGTGAGCGAGGGTAGCCTTGTTCCCGCACGGGGCGGGAGCCGGCACACTTGCGCCCTGTGCGTAGGCAGCCCTCAGGGTCCTGCCCGCTCGGGCCCTGTACAGCGCCCCCCGCCGACTCAGAAATAGGTTCCAGGTGCCACAGACAGGAAACCCAGGGGCCCTGAGGGGCCCAGCCTGCCTCTGTCTGTTCTTCCCCTCACCTCCTGGTGCCCACCGACACACAGATCTCTTTCACCTCCAACTGCAAGAACCCGGCAGCTGATTTAGGAGTGTGCTCAGGGCCCAGAATGTAAACCGTTTCTCACCAGGAATGTGTAAACAACCCATAAAGCAAAGGATTTGGGGCCTGGTCACGTGGCCCAGCTGCCCATAAAACCAAAGCATTGATCTGCGCTCTCCAGCAAGCCTCTAAGCCACGGGAATGATGGAGGGGCTGCGTCTTGGAAACCTGTAATCTCCCACCATACATCTCAGGTGGCATGTTTGAAGTCCTGGGATGAGTTATTTATATTATTTTTGCAACGTGTACTGAAAGGGCATTAGCCAAAACTCCTGGCAATGGGGTTTACAGGGGCCTGGCCACTTAAAAAAAAATAAAGGGGTACAAGGGGTGCCCCTAGCAAGTCACCCATGAGCCACAGTTCCTCTGGGCAGCTATATAATCAAAGCCAGATCATCTAGCCAGGACTTGCCCTAACCCAGGCTGTTCAGGGACTACCCTCTCAAGTCCTGCCATAGCTGTGTACCACCTGACCTATTATCTACTTTAGGCCTTTTATTTTAAATCACTACTTTTTACTTCACTTCATTCCAAACAATATCCATGAAATCATGTGTTTGCTTAGTTTTATTTTTTCTCTTATACATTAAAATAGATTCATAATTTAAAATGACAGATATTCACTTTGTACCATGTAAAATCATCTAACTTACTACCACTGTGCCACACTTAGGAAATGCTGACCTAGTCAAAGTTCATGCTCATTGTACCAACTGGGAAACTGAGGTCCATAGAGGAAGGGTCTTACTCAAGGTCACTTAGCTATTTATCGTCAGGCTGGGAGCAGAAGGAATTAATAATAACAGCTACCTATTTATTGAGCATTTATTATGCACTCAAGCATTGTACTAAGCTCTTTATGTATATTTCCCAATTCACATAACAATGAGATAGTATGTGTCACTGTCCCAAGTTTGCAGGTGAGAGAACTGAAACCCAGAGAGGTTAAATGGCTCGTCCAAGGTCACACAGCTAGTCAGTGGCTGCACCAGCATTTTAACTCAGGTCTGCCTGACTTCAAAGTCTGACTCTTAATCATGCAAGGGAAAGAGGGAGGAGAGAGAGAGGAAGGAAGGAAGGAATGGGATATTTATTTAGTTATAGCAACTGTCACATCCCTTGCTGTATCCTTCTCTGCTCACCCATTCTGTGTACTTGTCCCGTAAAATCCTCACCATAGCCTAGAGTTGCCACAAAGAACAGTGTCTCACCCCTAAAGCTTCGGGCACAGGAGTAGACAATTCCAAGGTCCCAGTGTGCTGTTACAAAAGGAAGCCCTCCACACTCACACCTCAGTAGGGGTCCTCGAAGAGCTGTGGCTATGGACCCTGGGCTTATGCTTGGGGAAGTTAGGTTTTGGATTAGCCAAACCTAAGATCAAATCCCAGCTCCTCTGCTTCCTAATTAAGTAGATTGGGCAAGCCACTCTACCTTGCTCAGCCTCAGTGTCCTGTGTATCAAATGGAAATAATGTTAGTATCTACCTTATAGAATTTTAGTGAGGGTTAAAAGCACTACTGCATGTAAAATGCTTGGCATAGCACCTGGGATATGGTGTTTAATATTCTTTAAAAACAGAAATGGGATCACACGGAGGGACAGTGACGAATACTGCCCATCTCTACCAGGACCTGACCAAATATCTGCAGCCACCACGTAGACCACAGCTCAGGCTACTGGATCAAGAGATGTGGAAGAGGGAAGGGGCATGGGCTTAGGAGCAGAATTCTAGAGCTAGTTCTGTACTCAGCTTTGTGCTGAGTCCCCAGGTCCCCAGATGACTTTGGCTGAACCAGCTCTTCCCTGTCTCGATTACAATTCATGGGCATAATGTATCATACTAAGAATGCAACATCCTAGAATGAAGAGGAAATGTCTGGAACAATCTGGGTTATGTTTGGTAATGCTTAACTCAGTGATCCCAGCAGCTCCTAGGGTATAAAACTGACAGCAGAATGCTTTCAGGGTCCCTCAGTGCTGTTGTGACATGGGACATGAGCAGATGAGACTCCATCTGCCCTGGGGAGCTCTCCTGAGCCTAAAAAATAGGCAGAGGACCTTGATAGTCATTTCTCAAAAGAAGACATACAAAAGGCCAGCAGGTATGTGAAAAGGTGCTCACCATCACTCACTATCAGGGAAATGCAAGTCAAAACCACAATGAGATATCATCTCATACCTGTTAGAATGGTTTCTATAAAAAAGGTAAAAGATAACAAGTGGCAGCAAGAATGTAGAGAAAAAGAAACCCTTGTACACTGTTGATGGTGATGTAGATTGGTATAGCTGTTATGGAAAACAGTAGGGAGGCTCTTCAAAAAATTAAAAATAGAACTACCATATTACCCAGGAATCCCATTTCTGGGTATACATCCTCAGGACTTGAAAAATCAGTATCTCGAGGAGATGTTTGTGCTCCCATGTTTATTGCAGCATTATTCACAACAGCCAAGATGGACCTAAATGCCCATTAATAAATGAATGGATAAAGAATACACACACACACACACACGATATTATTCTGCCTTAAAAAAGGAGATTGTACCATTTGCAACAACATCGATAAACGAGGAGGACATTATACTAAGTGAAATAAACCAGAACCCCAAATTTTAATGAATATTTTTATGTTCATGGAATCAAGTCCTGGGCCTGTCAGGGCTCAAGGCGGTGTCCAGGCTCTTGCAGACCAACCTCTAATTTTATAAATTTGGGAACTCTGCGCACATGAGCACACACACACAGAGTTTTGTATGTACACGGGGGGAAGCATTTGCATGTTTGGTGTTTTGCTCTTAACTCTGCCATGACTACTGAAATTGCTGACCTTGCTAAACCTCAGTTTTTCCATTTGTAAAATGGGCATAGTCAAAAGCCTCTTCTCAAACAAGTGCTTTGAAGACTGTAGGGATAAAGTCTATAAAGCACTTTGTACAGTGTCTGACATCTGGCAAAAACTTAACACACAAGCTTAATTCACAATTCCTTGTTTATGAGAAACATATTTTCATGGCCCAATTCAGGAAATAGAGATCCTGGGAAATGCTTGCTGGGTTCTTGAGCAGAGAAAAGTAAAAAGGTGGATCTCACCAAGTCCATTGATGAAATCCACTGGAGTGTCAAATAAATATTAGCTGTAAGATTGCTTGCATTTCCTCATTCCACACACATTTCTTTGAGTACCAACCAAGTGAAGGCACGATGCTGGCTCTTGGGCAAGAAGATTAGAGGTATGGCCCTGCTCAAGCTGCTCAAACCCTCCCAGTCTAGAGGGGAAGGCAAATGGCAAACAAGCAGGTATAAGGCAGGCAGCCCATGGGCTGAACCATTAATAAAGCTCTGTAAACATTAGGAGGATGCTCAGGAAAACATAAATAATTCCAACCATCAGGATCCAGCAAGCAGGAAGGCAGCCTTTGAGTTGATCCTTTAAAAATGGGAAGAATTTCCTTTTTTAGAAAAAAAGAAACTGCCTATGTCTGTGTGTCCAAATTCCATCCACCCTTCAAAAGCCACTTCCTCCCAAAAGCCTTCCAGGAGCACTCTTAAGTGGGAGCGTCCCCTCCCTCCTCTTGGAAATCCTTTTGAAGCTCTTTATCTGTCCAGCTTGTAGGGCTCTTATCACATACTATTTGGTATTTTTGTATTTCTCTGGCTTTTTTTTCCCACCTAGGGGTTTTTAAAGAAAACTCCCTAAGGGTCTTTCTTGCATGCAGTGAGCACTCAATAACTGAACTGAACTGAATGCAAAGGTGCTGTTCTGATGGCCAAAGGCCCAGCCTTGGGTGCTTGGGATGGAGTTCCAGCGTACACATGCTCCAGTCGCAAGGGCGGGTCAGCTCTGCTACAACAAAGATGATGAAGACCAGTGAGCCCTGTCACCCATCGAATCCTGCACCCTCTCTACAATCGCAGCCTGCCCTGGTGGTCCGTGCAGCCAGGCCCTCAGCCTCCCCAGCTGAACCCACAGAGCATGTGGTCTCTGGGGTTACCATGACCACAGCAGGCAGGCTCTGGCCTTTAGGTTACTTAGGAGTGAAAGTGGGTGATGGGCACACTCTTTGCCAGGTGTTTTATAGGGCTCTTTGTCATCCTCAAAACACTGCAAAATAGGTGGTATCCTTTGACCTAGTTTACAGATGAAGGATGGAGGAATTCAAGATCACCTGACTAGTAACTTGGGAATCATCCTTCCTTTCACCACCCCAGAAACCAATCCATTCCCCGTCCTGGCCATTTGACCTGCAGAGTGTTTTTCAAATCCATCCTTTTCTCTCTGTGCCACTGCCACCGCCCAGGGCCAAGCCATCAGCTCCTCTTGCTTGTGTAAATGCCACTGTGACTTCAATACTGTAGCCAAGGACTTCTAGGTTTAAAATATTTTCAGTATAATTTCTTTATACAGATATCTACAATACATGCATACATACACACATATATAATTTTACAAACACCTAAAAATGATCAGAAATACACTTTATTTAGCCAGTACTGTTTTTTCCTTTTTTGTTTGGGTCCTCTATTTCCACCCCCTCCTCTCACCACAGCACCCCACCCTCCATGCCAACAACCTAGTGTGTATCATTCTGCGTGTTTTCAACCAGACTCATTTAATCCCAAGCACATATTTGTATTCACATTTACATATGCAGAGTTTACTGGTTATTGTTTCTTTTTCAAAAATTGGGACCATGGTATAAACAAACATTTCAAACAATATTATAGTTTTCTGCACCTTGCCTTCTTCACCCAACAACACTTCATGGACCTCTTTCCAAATCATCTAGTAAGCTCTAATTCATTCTTTTTGATGACTGCATAATATTTCACCATGTGGGTGTATCAGTTTATTTGGTCATCACCTTGTTGATGGTCACTTTCTGTTTTCAGTTTTTCACTACTGGGAGCAATGCTACAATCAGTATCAGGTGGGGTTTTTGGAGGCAACAGAAACTGATGGTTGTTGAATTGAGCTGAAGGCTCAGTTTCTAGGATCAAAGCCCCAAACCATGCCATGGAATAGCCCATTGGTTCACCAAGCCCTTCCCTGCTCCACCCCATGCCACTTCTGTGCCTGGAATTCCACACTGCAGCCCCCAGGAAACTGCCCTAGTATTGCACCCACCAGAACTTGACCCTTCTTTGCCCCCAGAAGTTTCACATCTGATTGGCAGAGCCCAGTGGGATGCCACATCCTAGCTACAAAGGAGACTAAAATTTGAATTGAAATTCTTGAACTGGGGGGGTGGTTTCCCCAAATATAGTTAAAGGCTATTCAAAAGATGATGGGTGGCCAGGCGTGGTGGCTCACGCCTGTAATCCTAGCACTCTGGGAGGCCAAAGTAGGAGGATCGCTGAAGGTCAGGAGTTCTTGACCAACTTGAGCAAGAGCGAGACTCTGTCTCTACTAAAAATAGAAAGAAATTAATTGGCCAACTAAAAATATGTAGAAAAAATTAGCTGGGCATGGTGGTACATGCCTGTAGTCCCAGATACTCAGGAGGCTGAGGCAGAAGGATTGCTTGAGCCCAGGAGTTTGGGGTTGCTGTGAGCTAGGCTGACACCATGGCACTCTAGCCCGGGCAACAGAGTGAGACTCTGTCTCAAAAAAAAAAGAAAAGAAGATAATGGACAACTATGAGTATGACAGTATCTACTGCAATTTCCTTGCACATAAGTCCTTCCTTATTGGAGTCTTTATTTCTATGGGGTTAATTCTCCAGAGGTTGCATTGCAGCTTTCCAAAATGTCTAAAACATTTCACATTTCCACCAGCAAGATGAAGGATTAGCCCTTTCTCTACCTTCCCACCAGCAATAGTTGTGAGAGCTCTGCTAGACGTCAAACATGGTCACCTTGCTAGACTCATGTGTATTTCCCTGGCTACTAAACATAAACTTGAGTATTTTTTTCATAAGTTTGTTGGCCATTCCATTCACTCAGTCCTGAACTGTCTAGTCATAGCATTTGTCCATTTTTCCGTTGAGATGGCTTCTCCTGTTAAGCTACATGCTGAGCAGCTTCCAGCTGTCTCTCCACCGGGCTCTGCCTTTCTCCATCCGCTCTGTGCCTCTTAGGCCATGTGAGCTCTAAGGGGCTCCCAGTCCTCAGCTGCCAGTAGGGTTTGGCCAATGGTAGGCACAGCTGGAGATCACAGGGCAGGAGAAAAGAGAGAGTGGAGTGTTTCTTCACAAGCCCTTTCCTCTCCCTGAGGGGAACCGTGGGTTGGCTTCATTCCTCTGTGGGCTGCAGCTCCTGTCCTCTGCCCCCTTTATCCCCTAATACAGCACTGTCCAGGCTCTGAAAACTCCTTGCTGTCCCTGTCCCCTTCAGCCTTGAGGGAAACAATTCCCTTCTAACACCAGCCCTGGGGTTGTGCACTTCCTTGGATGTATTCACTAGACCCTGTGCACCCCTTTGAAAATAGTCCCTTTGAATTGTCCCTTCATTACATCTCCTTTAACTACCCAGTTTGGGTGTGCCACCTACCTCCTGCCGGGACCCTGACTGATATAAAATAGGAACATTTTCTCTGTCACCGGTGTACAGTGATTTTTTTTCCCACAGTGATTTAAGCTTTAATTTTTGCCCATTGACTTTGTTTTTAGTAACTTTTGCCATACTAAAGACTTTATTTATAAATATATAGGCTCAAATTTACTTTTTAAATAATCTCTCTTTTCTTTTATAGCTTCTTGGTTTTCAGTCTTGACATGTAAATTCTTCCCAGCTTGTAGATCAGGAATTGGCAAGTGTTTCCCATAAAAGTCCAAATAGTGTATATTTCAGGCTTTGAGAGGTGTACAGTATCTGTTGCAACTACTCAACTCTGCTACAGTAGCACGAAAGCAACCGCAGACAATATGGCAACAAATGTGTCCCAATGAAACATTGTTTACAAAAATAGGCTACAGCCATTCCCCTCCTAAGTAAATACCCAAGAGAAATGACAACATAGTTGAGACAGAAACGTGCACACAAATGTTCATAGCAGCACTAATCATAGTAGCCAAAGGGTGGAAACAACCCAAATGTCCACCAAGTGATGAATAGATGAACAAAATGTGGTATATCCATACAATGGGATATTATTCAGCCAGGAAAAGGAATGAAGTACTGATACCTGGATGAACCTTAAAAACATTTTGCTAAGTGAAAGAAAGCAGTTACAGAAGATCACACGCTATATGATTCTGTTTATGTGAAATGTCCAGAATAGGCAAATCTATGGAGACAGAAAGTAGAGCAGTGGCTGCCTAAGGCTGGAAGGAATGAGTATGGGTTGATAGCTAAGAGCTATGGGGCTTCTTCTTGGAGTGATGAAAATGTTCTAAAATTGATTTTGGTGATGGTTGCGCATATCTATGAGTACACTAAAACTGCTGAACTGTATACTTAAAGTGAGTAAATTATATGGCATGTGAACTATATTTCAATAAAGCTGTTATTTGTTTTTTAAAGGCAGCCAACTGGATTTGGCCCATGGGTAGTAGTTTGCTGGCCGCTGCTCTACATTAAACATGCAGTCTCCTAGAATTTCTTACATCATTTTGCATTATTTTAATTTTTACATTTAGATTTTTGATCCATTTGAAATTTAGTATTGTATTGTTTAAGATAGGAGTTCATTTTTATTTATTCCAGAGGGCTACGTTATTGGGCCAACACCATTTGTGAAATAAACTATCCTTTTTCCACCGAGATGAGACACCTCCTTTGTCAAATATTCACATCTGTCTCCTGGGGTCTAATTCTGGATTATTTTTCATGCTCCCTGGATCTATTTGTTTATGCCTTTGTAATGCCACAATGATCTGATTTTAGTGACTTCATTGCATGTTCTGGTTTCTGTAAAGTCCCCCTCATGTTCTTTTCTTTTACACTTGACTGGCAGCCAGTGAGCTTATCAAAATGGACCTGCTTAAAAGCCTTTAATGGATTCCCACTGCTCTTCCAATTATGGCCCAAATTTTAACTGATGCCTGAGCCCTGCATACTTGGTCCCACCTAGCTCTCTCACTTCATTTGGCTGAGGAGACCGAACTTGGGACTCTGTACTTTAGCTACACTAAAGTCACTCAAGGGTTCCTGCTCCCATCTGCCCCAGGACCTTTGCACTGGCCATTTCTTCTGCCTGGAATGCTTTTGCTTCCCCTTTTGTCCAGTTAACTCCTCTTTTTTCTTCAATCTCAACTTGATCATCATTACTGGGGAAAGGCTATGCTGACCTCCCTGACCGGAACAAATTCCCCTCCCCGCACTATGTGCCTATACTGTGTTGTACTTGCTGCACTTATAATGTTATTATATTTTGACTAATGTCTGCCTCCTTCAGCTCCCCATTACCTTCCCAATATTTAGCACTGTGTCCCACCCGTGGTAGGGGCTAAAAATATATATAATATATAGTGTATATTGAAGGAGTGAATAAACAGGTAGAGACTAAATTCAGGCACCTATCTGCCCGGTTACCAAACCCTCCCCTCCCTTTGTCATGCCATGTGCTGCCCTGGAGCAGCCCTGGACGGGACATTAGGGGACCTGGGCTCCAGACCCAGCTCTGCCTCCAGTTGGGGCAGTTCCCTAAATCTGTCTGCACAGTGCCTTCTCCCTCCTTGCTTCTCATCATCCTCACAACCACCCTGGAGGCTAGCTGTGAAGGGTACCTCCCCCCCATTTCTCCCCCTAGCTGAGAAATCTGGGGCTGGAGAGGAAGCAAAAGCCCTGCCCTCCAGGACCCCAAGTCAGCGCTCATCTCGGGAAGGGCCCTTTCCCTGGCTGGGCCTCTGTTTCCCGGTTTATCAAATGGTGGCGAGAGGTTTGCACCGGTTGGGGTCCACAGTGTTTCACAAACCTCAGGCACCCCAGGCTTTGCCATATCTGCGTTCCATCTGTATTACTAGCTACTTCAATTCTTTACTTCAAAGACTTTTTTTAAAAAAAAAACCTTAATCTTTTTATTTTTTAATTTATTATTTTGAAAAGAAAACTTGTAAAAAATGAGGAAAACTTGTATTACTTCTGTCATTCCATTGTAACCACCCAGTTGCATTTGATCTATGATATATTTAAGTCCATTTGCAGCCAGCAGAGTTAGAATGGTTCATCTGGGGGCTGTCTACCATCCTCTCCTACCTCCAGGGCTTAAGGGTCTGTGCTCTGGGAAAGCTGGGTCTGGGGGCTGGTTGAGGCCCGGGACCCCTCCATGAAGCATTCATTCGTTCAATCAATGAATGTCTGCTTGGAACCACGATGTGCAAAGCACCAGGCCAGGCCCTGCCACGCCACAGTGGCGTAAGAGGGGCCAGGCCCGTAGCTGTCTCAGGAAGGCGTTGGGGGCTGTGGTGTCTGACTGTCTGTGTGGGACTTGTGTGCCTGTTGTGTGCGTCTGTGTGTGTACAGGGGTGTCTGTCGCGTGAGGGTTAGTGTTACTGTGTGCACACACCACCACACAGGCCCGCTTCCCTGGGCTCCCACCACAGCCCCTTCCTTCCCCGCCCGGCCTGGGGTCAGCCCGTGTGCCGGCCGGGCTGGGCCTGCTTTCTCTCAGGGCCAGAACTGCGGAGTGAGAGAGACAAGGGGGCCGCCAAGGCGGGCACCTCAGCCCCGCCAGAGCTCCTGGAGGCCAGCAAGCAAGGGAGCCCCTCGGGTATCCTTGCGGGGTGAACAAGCTACCCTGGGACCTAGAATGTTCCTGGTCTCACCCTCTCACCCTACCAGTGGGGAAATGGGCCTTGAACGGGGAAGGGACTTGCCAGAGACACCGAGCATGTAAGTGGCAGGGCCAGGCCTCAGGACTGTCCCCGACCCCTCTACGGCTTCTCCACGCACTTCCAAGACATTAGCCAGGCCCCATCTGCTGCAGAGACGGTTTGAAGGAGGAGAAAACAAGAATTTTTAAATAATACAACTAAAAGCTATTATGCACTCCAATGTCTGGCACTGTTTTAAGCACTTTAAATACATTAACACATTTAGTTGTTAAACAACTATGAGGTAGATATGACTATTAGTATTCCATTTTCCAAATGAAGAAAGTGAGGCACAGAGAGGTTAACTAACTGGACCAGGGTCACCCAGCTGGAAAGATGGCTTCATGGCCAACACTCTTTGCCTCAACAGCAAGCAGAGAAGAGATAGAGGCCTGTGGATAGAAAGAAACCTTTCTTCATCGGTCTCTGTGAGCTGAGGCCTTCTGCCATTCCATGGAATTTTCTTGGAGCTCAAAGTGCTTCTTTCAGCTTTGCCTGTGCTGTCTTGGGGTCACTTCACAAATGAGGAGACCAAAATAAAAGAGGTACAATGACTTGCTTGAGATTACACCATTGTCCTCTTACCATTTTGAATCAGGAAACTGAGGCTCAGAGAGGTTAGGTAACTTGCCTAAGGGCACACAGCTAGCAAGGAAGTGGCCTGAGGCAGCACTTGAACCCAGGTCTGACTGATCCAAAGCCTGTGATCTTATCTACTAGGCTCTCCTGCCTCATGTATCCCTGCATCTGGAAACCATATGTCAGGAGGGAAGGCACAGATAGTGTTCCATTTTACAGAGAGGAAATGGAGGCAGCTTGCCCAAGAGCACGTGCTTGTGAACATGAGAGCCAGGACTCAGAAATCCAGGTCGATCTGATTCCCTGGCCAGTGCCCGTTTTCCTTTGTTCCTTCAGGAATATTCTGGAAAGTGTTCCAGGGGTTCCAGTTCTATGGTTGTCTATGGTCAGCAATGCACAGTTGCCAGGGATACTTGCCAAAGCAATTTCTTTTGTTGTTCTTGTTGGGAGAGTGTCTCACTATGTTGCCCAGGTTCAAGTGCAGTGGCATGATCATGGCTCCCTGTAACCTCAAACTCCTGGGTTCAAGGGATCCTCCTGCTGCAGCCTCCTGGGTAGCTAAGACTACAGGCACATGCCACCATGCCTGGCTAATTTTTAATATTTTATAGAGACGGGTCTTGCTATATTGCCCCATCTGGTCTCAAACTCCTGGCCTCAAGCAATCCTCCTGCCTCTGCCTCCCAAAGTGCTAGGATTACAGGCATGAGCTACCATGCCTGGCCTCAAAGCAATTTCTTACTTCTTATTTTACTGGTGCTTTCCACAAGTCCCTGAAGGCCAGAACATGCTCCATTTCACAGATCAGCAATCAGAGGTCCAGAGATGGTAAGAGACCTGCCCAAGGCCTTGAACCAGGGTCCCTGACTCTAAATCCAGAGAGGGAGACACAGGGGAGGGGTCCTGCAGGGGCAGGCTCCAGCTAGCCCTCTCTCTCTGCCCTGGGTGAAGTCATGGCTTTATCAGCTAATTGCCACCCTGAGGCCTAATCCTGCCACTCAGCTGGAACCCTCAGGAATGGTTTCTCAGAGACAGAGGCTGTTATTGTCCAGATGAGAGGGCTGGGGGGTGGGAGACAGGCAGGAGGAGGGGGCAAGTTTACACTCATGAATCCAAAAACCTCTGGAGACGGAGACCTTTCTCGGGCCTTCTCAGGCAGGACTGGGGGTTTCTGCTGCCTTTGTGTAGAGGCAGCGTCACGACAACCCAGCTTCCTATAAATAGACGAAGCCGTGCTGAAATAAATGCAGGTGGGAGCCGTTTCCCTCTGATACAGAGGAGTGGATCATTGAGGCTGGAGACGAAAACAGAGCAGCAGAGCTTGGGACACGTTAGCCCAAGGTGGGGTCACCTTGGCCAGCTGGGGGACTTCCCAAAGGGGTGGGCATGGGTGGGACACTGCTAGGGCCTGTTTTTTTGTTTGTTTTTTTTTGAGACAGAGTCTCACTCTGTTGCCCAGGCTAGAGTGAGTGCCGTGGCGTCAGCCTAGCTCACAGCAACCTCAAGCTTCTGGGCTCAAGCAATCCTTCTGCCTCAGCCTCCCGAGTAGCTGGGACTACAGACATGCGCCACCATGCCCGGCTAATTTTTTCTATATATTTTTAGTTGGCCAACTAATTTATTTCTATTTTTAGTAGAGACGAGGTCTTGCTCTTGATCAGGCTGGTTTCGAACTCCTGACCTTGAGCGATCCGCCCGCCTCGGCCTCCCAGAGTGCTAGGATTACAGGCATGAGCCACCCCGCCCGGCCTGCTGAGGGCTGTTGTTCTAAGGAGGGACTGAGAATTGGAAGGGGATAAGGAGAGTCATGTGACAGCCACCGTGCATCCAG
>CAUYPO010079152.1:0-12778 GCA_963574435.1 Cheirogaleus major | reverse complement strand
TGTCATCGTGGCACTTGCCTGCAAAGATGCACATCTCCTCTGAGGCTGCTACCCTGGTCATCACCGGGCCTTGTTGGCTCACTCTCCCAGACAAAGAGATGGGGAGAAGGGAAGATATTTCTGGCAGAAAGAACAACAGGTGAGAACACGTGGAGTTGCACACCGGCCTGGGACACTGGACACTGGGACATACTGGTTAGAAGTTCTGTGATTAAAGTGGGACCCGGAGGATGTAGACCTCCCAGGACATTAAAATTCATCTTGTAGACATTAAGGGGTCGAGGGAAGCACCAGTGTGGTGGCCAGGGGTGCAGATGGGTCCTCAGGATCACTCGCCTGGGGCAGGGGGGTAGAAGGAGAGACGGGACACAGGTGACCAGCTCAGAGATTCCCACAGCGCAGGCAGGAGAGGAGAGGATGGAATGGACTCAGAGGACATTTCCAGGTTGGCATCAGCAGGTTGGCGTCAGGCTTTGGGCACACGTGGCATCTCCTCCACCCCCCCGACCACCACGGCTGGTGCAATGGCCCCACGCCCCCGGCCTCCTGCAGCCAGCCACAGAGCTCTCCGCGTCTTGCCTCGTCCCTCCCGATGTGATCGAAGCCCGTCCTCTCCTGTCCTGTCCCAGGCTTGGACCCGCAGGCCACACACACTCGTCCACACCCTGTCCCTGCAGATGGTGAGCACCACACAGATCTGTGAGAGGGACTATTTTGGAAACCTGTTTGCAAGGCAGATTTCTTGTAAGTGCAGAAAAGCGAAGCAAATTCTAAAACGATGAGCTCTTCGAGTACATGTGCTTACTCCATCACTTTTCTTTACCTTGTGGTCCTGCGCGTTTAGCCTCTGCAGAGCGACTCCGTCTCCAAACCATCATCAGCTCCAGAGAGTATCCACCAGGTCCCTGTGGGGCAGGACGCATGGGCTGGGCCACCACAGGCATTCTGGGGACCCTCCAGTACCCAGTGCACCCCAAGGCACTTGCCCCTGGCAGTGACGAGCTGTAGACCATACCAAAGAGAAGGGCAGAGCCCGGGGGCTGATTCTCGGGACCCGGCCTCGGACCACAGGAAGTCCAGTCGTCCACCTGGAGTCAACACGCTCTGGCACTGTCTCCCCAGCATCCTGTTGTCCCTTCCCTGGGCTCCCTGTCTCTGCGCAGGGTGCCACTCCCATGACCAGGGCACACCTGGAAGAGGGGAGGGGGCCTCCCACACTGCTGCCTCCCCTGGTTCACTGCCTCTCCTGTCTCCGGGTCCTGAGATGCCACCTTCTCAGGGCCCCTCCCCTCCATCGCCCACACCCCTCTGGTTGCCCACATCTATAATAACATCTCCTGCTCCAGCCAGCCACTACACAACTGGGAGGACCTGCCTAAAGCACAGGGTATCTGTCGTGCTCTCCCTCGTTAACATTCTATGGCTCCCACCACCTACAAAATTAAGTGCATCCTCTTCAGTCTTGCATAACCTGGCCCTACTATTCCCCCAGGTCCTCAGACATATCACCTGGGCCTCAGCTCTCAGGTGGGGCTCTCTTCTTCGCCCTTAGCCACTCTGAAATGTCCTCTTCCTGGCTGTACCTCTGTGAATTCTTCCCTGATCTCCCAGCAAAACTCTCCCCTCTCTGGCTCCCCCATGCCCTGCCCCACCCCTGTGAGGCTCTTGTCCACTCTGAGTCACAGCTCTCTGCAAACGCCTTACCTGCTCCTACCCTCATGGCCTCCAGAGGGAAGGAGGGGCCTCCATTAGCCATCTCTGTGGCCCCCCAGTAGTTATGGAGAAGACGCTAGCTGCAGTCACAGATAAGCCCAGAATCTCAGAGGCTCAACACAGTAGCAGCTGAGGTCTCATGTCACGTCCAGGTTCTCTGTTGCTGGCCAGGCAGGCTTCCCTGGGCTTGTTCAGGAACTAGACTCTGTCTATCCCACGGCCCCACCTCAACCCTTGGAGTCCTCTCCATGGAGGTGGCACACCCAGTTTCTAACCACGTCACCTATGATGTGTGTCCTTTCCACTCACATTCTGTTGCAAGAATTCACCACACAGCCACACCCTATGGGGAGGAAAGGGGGCTGCTGGGCATGGAGCACTTCCGGGACAGCACTGCCCTGAGGAGAGGGAGACAGACCCCAGCCTGGGCTCAGCTGTGCACAAACGAGGCCCCCAAAACGTGTATGGAACTGAACATACCCAGAGGGCGGGGGGAAGAGAGGCTCTGAGGAAGGAGTGAGCATGCTAACATTTAATGAGCACCTACTATGTGCCAAGCACAGAGCCACACAGTGCGGGGGAAAGAGCCTTGACTTGAAGCCAGACAGACCAGGTACAGACTCCAGGTCTCCTGGTCTCCTGGCCTGGGAGAGTGAATGACCTTCCCAAGGCCTCGCCAGACTCCTCCGTGATGAGACCGTGCCCACCTCCAGGATGTGTGGTGAGGGCACACGGTAGGTCTCAAGCGCGGGGAGGTACTGTTGTTAATCTTCCATAAGCCTACAATAGGGAAATTGAATCTCAAGGCGCCGGGCCACTTGCCAGTTCTATGGCAGAGCCAGAATGCACCCCAAATCTGCACTCTCACCAAGACTGCACACGGCTCCCAGGGCAGCCCAAGACGTCCCTCTGGCCTCCAGGGCTCTGGCCCTGATGAAGCTCGGGAACCTGGGGCCCTTCCCTGAGCTTGCGTCCTCTCTCGTCTGACCTCTCACCTGCAAAGCCCGGGTATCTGCCAGGTGGCGCCAACTCCGTCCACACCCTCAAAAAGGAGATTCCTCTAACAATTCTCAGTGAAAACACAGCAGCATCTGGGCCCAGATCTGCCTGTCCTCTCCACCCAGCCCGTCCCCACTGCCAACAAGTCCCTGCCTTCCACTGCTGACCCTGTCCGAGATTTATGGGCCAACAGTCCCCCTCCCAGAGCCAAACCCGCAGACACAAACTCCCCGCCTCCCCTTGCAAAGCTGGGCTGGTGCAGGAGGAGCCTTCAGACACTCTGTGGACAAAGAAAAGCAAATCTGAGCCTGTATCGCCATCAGCCAGCCGCACACCTGGCTGAGGAGGTCCCCGGAGGGCCCCCCCCCCACGCCCCGTCTGCCTCTGAGCTGGGAGAGGCGTAGGCTACGGGCCGATGGGGAGCAGGACTTTCAGACCTGACCCCACATAAAGCCCAGTGCCGCGGGGTCCAGAGGCAACGCCAAGTTCCAGCCCTCACGCTGGTAGCCCCCTAAATGCTGTGATGAACAAAAGAGACATTTCCGCCCCCTCCCCTCCACCAGGCCTGCAGTGCGCCTGAAGCCTCAGGGATGCGGAGGAGGGTGAAAATGGGAAAACCACTCCTTCCTGCTGGGAAGAGGACCTGTGTTCACGGAACAACCTTACCTCCCTGGCAGGAGGCAGCTTATCGTGTTGATGTATTGATTTGCGGCCAGTGTCTGGCCCAGCCCAGCTTGCTGTCGTGCTCGGGGGCCTGTCGGCTACGTTTGATCCCCAGCCAGGGAGGCTGCAGGGCTGGGCCGGACCAGGAGGCCAAGCCGGACCAGGCGCCTGCAGCCCCTGCAGCTCGTTAAGGTTTGATGTATCATCCTCTTATATCTGCACCAAGGTGCGCAGCAGCTGAGTTAGGGCAAGTTAAACTGCTGGAGCCCCAGCCTCAGTCAGGAGGAAAATAAACCTCATTAGTCCTTATTTGCATCCTGGTAGGCGTGGCCCAAGCACGGAGGCGGCCACCACCCCGGCCTGAGCTCAGGGACAAGTACCGCGTGCACATAGTGGTATCTCGGGCAGCCCCTCTAGCCTGGACGTCCGGAATCAGCTCACTCAAGCCCGGGCCCCATTTCTCACACTTGGGGCTCTGTGCTTCCCTCCTCAGGACACTGTGCTTCTCACTGAACTCTCCATCCAGTGAAAATACTTCCGCACTCTCCCTTCCTGGTGTGAAGACCTCCATGCCCTCCCTTCCCAGTGCCTTCTCAACACTCTGCTTTCTTCGAGCTGTGTCCCTGTCCAGGATGGCCTTCCACCACCTTCCTGACTGCCCAATGTCTACAGACCTTTCAAGAACCTGCTCCAATCTTCTCCCTCCTGAACCATCTCCTGATCATCCCAACCAGATGAGCTTCTCCTTTGTCCTCACTCCATTTACTCCACAGGGACAGTGTCTCTCTGTTCCTTGCTTCCTATGGAATGAGGCAAGATCCTCCGGGGAGACCCCACATCTGGTGCCCCATCTGCATCCCCCTCACCCCTGCCCAGCCAGTGGTACCACAAGAGTCAGCTCTGACCCTATTCTCTGACCTGGACCTCTCTGCCCAGGCCTGGCATCCCTGGCTCATCTCCTGCTATTGGTGCCAGGTTTACCTCTGCTCAGACAACCTACTGGGCTGTCTTCTCCTTTTTGGATTTCAGTTTAGCCCCTGGGTTCTGCCTCTCTGATCATGGTCCTCTCCCCATTCTGTACTCTGCAGACCTCCTCTCCCACCCCAGACCCTGTCTCCAGACCTTCGTTCCATACCAGACCCTAGATTCCTGCTCATCAGGGAGGGAGAGAATGGGCCACCCAGATGGGACACATGCCCACTGTTCCCTGGACAATGTCATTTGTTTAAAATTCCTTCTCCCTGCCCCCTTACTATGAGATCCCTGTGGATAGAAGTATTTCATTCCTTCCGTTGCCAAATAATATTGCATTGTATGGATATAACACATTTCGCTTATCCATTTATCAGTGGTTGGATATTTGAATTGCTTCTACTTTTTGACTATAAATTATACTGTTATGAACATTCGGGTATAAGTTTTTGTGTGGACGTATGATCTCAATTCTCTTGGACACATATCTAGTTGTGGGATGTGGGTCTTGTGGTAACTCTATATTTAACCGTCTGAGGAACTGCCAGGCAGAGGCCTTCTCTGCTTTCCGCTGTACTTGAACCAGGGATAGTTTTGAGCCTGGCACTGCTGGCAGCCACCTTGCCCACACACAGAGCCTGAGAAATCAGACAGCACGTGCAAGAAAAGAGGCGGACGAGAGAAACCAAGCCCTGGTGACATGGAAGCAACCATTCCCTGGACAGTCCAGTGACATAAATCAATATATGCCTTCTTCGTTTATTTCTTATTCACTCATGCACACTGTGTAAGCCAGTGTGAGCTGGGTTTCTGGTACCTAAAAGTCAAGAGTTAACTGAATCGGCCTGAATCAGCCTTCAGCTGAGTCAGGCGTTAACTGTCTGTGCTGATTGACTGTCGGCTCTGCACCCTGCCTCACTTGGAATCCCAAACAGAACCCACAGCGGGTGCCCAGTCTTTGCTCAGAGGTGAGGTTCGGAGAGTGCAGGGTGGCCCGGGAGTCACTGAGCTGGGGGATGGTCTGCAGCCTGCACGGCCCAGCTGGGCCAGTCACTCCCCGGTGGATTCGCAGAGAGCAACACGGCCCTTCCCTTCTGCGTCGCACATTTGACACTGACCTCTCCTCTGCCTGCTGAGACCTCATTTCCCATTCATGGAAGCAGCTCATCACTTCTCTGCACCCTCCACAGCCGCAGAGAGAGGTCCGGGCCACTCTAGAGGCAAAGCAGTCTCTAGAGACCCAGTTCCCCTTCGAGGGCTCCATGATTTTGCCCAGATGGGACCCACAGATAAGTTTCCAGAACTACTTGGGCAAGTCTGCTAGAAGACTACTGGGAAAGGTTCCATTTGAGATGGAACGGTAGCCAACACTCAGGGTTGCCATGGGCACTGTTTCCATCTCTCCTTGTACACGGAGCCGGGCTGGGCGGCCAGGAGAAACACAGGCAGAGCCTTGCCGAGCAGTTCTGTCTGTCCCTCGCCGTGACTCGTTTGGGTTACAGGAAGGCAGGACATTGCATCTGCCTGGGATTTAGGCTGGAAACACCCGCGTACAGGTCTGTACCAGGCCACGGCTGGTGGTGTGGAGGGTCAGAGCAGAGAGGCACAAACAATTCTGCGAAAGGGCACAGTGACATCTCTGAAAGGAGACGTTAAGACAGCCCTGTCTCCTGCAAATCGGTGAGCCTGCACAAGCGGTGGCCGGCAGGTACGCAGCACCAGCTGGGAAACCCGAGAGTGTAGATCAGGCGTCCTCAAACTACGGCCCGCGGGCCACACGCGGGTGTTTTTGCCCATTTGTTTTTTAACTTCAAAATAAGATATGTGCAGTGTGCATAGAAATTTGTTCATAGTTTTTTTTAAACTATAGTCCGGCCCTCCAACGGTCTGAGGGACAGCGAACTGGCCCCCTGTTTAAAACGTTTGAGGACCCCTGGTAGTTTGTACCCAATTTTGGCCATCAAGAGCAACCTGGAAGAGCCTCGTGAGGCTGGAATTTGCCAGCACATTTCACTCCATGCTCCCGGTCTGGAATGAATGTTGGCAAATGCCGCCCTGGGTTAATTAAACTTATTAATAAGATGTGGCAGCAGGAGTGCCAGTTCCCATGTTTGAGATGCTCCCTCGGGCGCTAGAGAGGGAGCCCGGCCAAGCTCAGCAATGCTCCACGCACTGATCATGCCCAGGACTCATAAAATAAGGGTCTGGCATGGTGCTGCGTATCTGAGCTCCCCCAGGACAGGAACCCAGTCACACTCATCTGACGTCCCAGTGCCTGGCTGAGCAGGTCACAGTTGGGCACAGAGAAGCCCTCCCAGGACTCTGCGGGGAGTGAGTGCAGAATCCTTCACTGGGCTTTGCAAGGAAGAGACTATGCCCCCCAGAGCTTCCTATTAGACTGTTAAACACACACAGTAGTCCAGAGGTTGAGGCCAAATGATCCTTCAGTTGTCTCCAAAATCTCCCATGGAGCCAGCTGAGCCCACCTGCATAGGCAGAAGGGACTTCCCTCTCCTCCTCCCCAGCATGTCCCATCCTCTCACCCTCTGCCACCCCCCAGAAGCCAGTGCTCCTTCCTCATCCCTGGCCCTAGTCCATCCTCAGTCCCACTGGGTTTGTGCCATCCATATGACTGCAATGGGCAAGGGAGCAAGGAGAAAGCTGGAGTCCTGGTGGGTGGAGAATGGGGGTCCTGTGCAGGTCCAGGCTCAGGGAGAAGCACCCACCCGGCCCTGCTCAGACTGGCTGCCCTCAACTCTGGAGTGGTCCTTGAGTCCCATCTCTTTACACTGCCCTCTGTCCCCCTCCTCCCCGCCCCACCCCGTTAGCCTAACCCTTGGAAGGCCCATGCTCCACACTCCTGGAAGTGACAGGGAAGCAGAAATGCCCTGTCCTTGTCAGAGCTCACATGAAAGCCCCAGGTGCCTGGGAGATCTGCATCCCAGTGAACACCAGCCCTTGCACGCTCCCCCAGGAGAGTGAAAAAAGCAGACAGAGGTTCTGGGAAAAGGACAAGCACACCGCTCTTTCAAACCTCATCCCCTTCGTCTCTCTCGAGAGCTCTGTGTTTGTGCTTTCCTTCAAGAACCAAAGACAACCAATTGTACTTTGTATTTTACCTCTCCTGGTCTCTAGAATCTTCTGCGCCCCTAATTCTCTGCCATCTGAACCCCCACCCCCCACCCACAAAGCCTAGTCCTGTCCTTAGTTTGGAACTTTGCTCCCCAGACCCTAGGTTCTTCCAGGAGCCTGCTGGCAACTGAGGTCCCCATGATGCTGACAGAAGGTGGCCACTATCTCTGTCCTAAGGGTGGGAAGCCACCATCACTGAGCTTCAGCACACAGCCATGTACCTTCCTTCCCTCCAGAGACCAGCCTGTGCCTTCCAGCCCCGGATCTTCCAACAGACCCAGATGCCAATTAGTCCCAGTGCTTCTAAGAAGCCACAGAATGTTACCCACATAGGATTTGAACTTCTGGAATTATGGCAGACTAGGTATCTTGAAAACCTTCTGTACTGTGTTGAATAGTGTCCCCCCAAAATTCATGTTTATCCATCCAGTCCACCTAGAACCTCAGAATGTGACCTTATAGGCAAATATTAGTAGATCTTTGTTGATATAATTAGTTAAGGATCCTGAGATGAGATTATCCTGTATTTAGGGTGGACCCTAAATCCAATGACTATTGCCCTTATAAGAAGAGGAGAAGACACAGAGGCAGGAAGGAAGAAGACATGTGAAGACAGAGGCAGAAAATATCAGGAACCACTAGGAAGTAGAAGATAAAAAGATTTCCCCCCTATAAATTTCAGAGGGAGCTTGGCTCTGCAGATAACCTTGATTTCAGATTTATGACCTCCAGAACTTTTAGAGACTAAATGTCTATTGTTTTAAGTCTTTCTTCTGTCATCTATGTCTCTTCATCTCTATTTTATATGAGTCTCTGGACTTTATCCTGGTAACAACTTCAGATTAATCTTCCTGTTGAGTATATATTTCCAACTCTTTCTTCAAAGGTATTTCATCTGTTGATGAATCCATTTACTGAAGTATAAATTTTGGTAATTTCATATATAGTTTATTTTTCTTCAATCTAACATACAATTTTTACTGTCCTTGTCTTGACTTTTTTTCTTCTTTGTTTTGTTTCTTTAAGCTTTAATATTAATACATGGTCATTTTATATTCTTTGCCTAATCATTTAAACTTCTGAAATTCTTGGGGATTTATATCCTTTTCTTATTTCTCCTAGGTCTCTGGTGTTGGTTTGTGGTATATATTTTGTGTGCTACACATAAATGCTGGATTTCAAATTTTGCGTAAGGACCCTGAACAGGTTTCAGTTTATCTTGCCAGTCCCTGCCTTTATGCCTGGAGATTTTAATCACAATCTTGAATGTTATTTATTTATTTACTTCCTTACTTACAGAAAGATACTTAACAGACTTTTCTCCCTCTCTCTCTTTTTCTGTTTCCTTCTTTATTTATGTATTTATTTAATTGTTTGAAGAAGAAACCTAGAGAATAATAACTTCACCACACTATGGGAATCCTACTAGTTCTTTTATATGATTCATTTTTCCTTATTATGAGATTTTTATGTATACTTACAAGAATCTTTGCTAAAATAAATATATGTATGTATATGTATATATATAGCTGTGTGTGTGAGAGAGAATGGGTGTGTGTGTATATATATATGTATGTGTGTGTGTGTGTGAAACAGGTTCCATTTAGCTTCAATTTAGCTCAGCAGCTTTTCTAGGCTTAGCAAACTCTAAATTATGAATACATTGAATTATGAATGACTTATATTTCTTTGACTTCTACTTGGTTTGGAAAACTCTAAATATCATAGCTATAAAATAACTGAGTCTGCCTTCCCTCCATTTTCTGAAGCAAATTGAAATGAATTTCCTACAATCTGAGCTACAACTCAGAATTCATTTCACAACAGAAATAACTTTATAAGTGACTATTAGCTCCATAGCATAACTAAGTAAATTATATAATATTTATAATAATTTTGTGGATAGCCATAAGAATTTAACCACATTTATAAAATTGTTTTCTAACTGAAATGTTGTCTAATCAATTTTACTTTTGGAAACACAATTAAGTATATTTGTAAATGGAATTATGTTGAACAATTATGAATGCAATAGATTTGTGCATTATTTTATATAATCCTAAAACTGTATAATCTATAGTTTAAAGTAAAATGTATAATGATAATCATTTTAATAACACTTACTTGTCAATAATTTCTGGCTATATAAGAAATAAAAATTATAAATACTTAATATTGTACTAATATATTGTCATGAAATCAGTTTACAGTTATCTTTTCATCCTCATGATTACTATAATAAATACCAATTATTTAATAAACTACAATAATGCATCAAGCCCTATAGCAAGTGAAATATACAAAAGTTAAATTAAAGTTCCTATTCTCACTTAAATTCCTATCAGAAAAATATTAACTTTTGATATTTAAAAGTATCCAGGGATTCAAGAAAAGTATATGCTGGAATCTCATAATTAAATGAATAATTTTTATCAATCAATGAAAGTTTTGGGGGTTGCTTTTGTATGATTATTATTTTATTTTATTTTTCATTGACAAATATTAATTGAATTTATTTATGGGGTACAAGGTAGCATTTTGCTAGAGGTTTACATTGTAGAATAATTAAATCAGGATAATTAATAAATCTTTCACCTTACATACTTATCATTTATTTGTGGCAAAAACATTTAACATTTACTTTTTAGCAAATTAAAAATATGCAATGCATTATTATTATAGTCACCATTATGTGCAAACCTGTGGTGGAAAATAAACTCATTTTATTCTTTGTAATTGTCCTGCTTCTATTTAAAGATCTTTATTGGCTAATGGTTAATGTGGGACCACACAATTACTTAGTATTTATTTGGTAATTGCATTATACGAATTCTGTCTCTACTGAAGTTCAGTTCCATTTAGCAAAGTGCATATAGTACATACACTTTCAAACTTGTCAGTGCATATTGACATGCACTTTTGATTTTACAGTGAATAGATACAGCATGGCAATTATACGTCTTTTACCAAAAACAGTTGTTGTTTTTCAGAGACCTGAATAAGTGAGATATATTGAGAAGTCTGGGAGTCTCATTGGCGCCCCCAATATAGGTGATAAATATTATTTATCATCAGCTATATTGGTTACTAATGAATGTTGTTTTGGTGCTAAATATATTATGCTTTTCTTATCCTCCCAAATGAAAAATAGAAAAAATGGTAGTTTATGCTTTTAAAATTCCATCTTAAACATTTTTCTTTTTGGTTTTAAAGAAATGAATGACACTAGTGATGGGTTAAAAAGAAAGAGCTCCTGTTTCCAAGGTAACCAATCTAAATTAATAGCAGCCCTACAGAACTTCATGCTCAAGATATAATACAAAAGGTTCAATCTGTAGTTCAGAAATGAAAGCCAAATTACTATATTTTAAGATTGGTTTCAAGCATATTTAAATTTTAAAAGTTTAGGCTAAGAATTTTAATTTGGATTAATGAGTAACATTTTTCTCTCTGAGAAAGAACAGTTTCTGATGAAATCTCAGAATGAGACAAAGATGCTCTCAATACTTTTATTATCTATACAACAGAATATGAAACATGCATATAAAAATTTTCCAATAAAATATTCTGACAAAGAACTACCACTAACTCATTGCCCTCAAAGATCATGTGGCCTTCTCTTACTCTCATGTATGCATTCATTAATCTCTTCATTTATTCTATCAACCATCATCTATCTAGACTAATTATCTGTCTATCGTATATCTAATTTTTAGTTGTCTTCTTAGTGACAGAATCACAAAGGTAGTAAATATATAGATCTGAGGTTTCATCCCATGAATTCCGATTCCAGAACCTGAACTCATAGTATATATGGTATAATGTTTCACAGAATAGAGTGCAGAAGAATACGTTCTTATAAGAATTTACAGAGAGGTCAGGAATATTTCAAGAGACGTGATTTATCAAGGCATCATTGCAGAGAAATGCTTTAAAATTTCTGATGCACATGGTTCTAAGACAAGAGCAAATATATCAAATAGATAAAAGTAGTGAGCAATTAATTGAGACTATAAAATAGAAACTTTAGTAGCTGTTTTTTAGCTGTGGATAATTTCCAAAGTCAATAATGGTCAATATTAAATTCACATTTACATATTAAATATATTATATGATTATATATGCTATTAATATATAATATGTACGAATATATGCATATTAAAGGCATAGTTTACTTTTAATGAGATTGTGTGTGTTCATGTACATGTGCATGCCTGCGTGTGGGTGTGTATCACTGAGAGACATAGTAAAATTTCATTCATATAATGACTGAAGTATTCTCACAAAAAATTTTAATGTCAAATACCCCATTCTATAATAATTTACAAGGAATTGGTCAAAATAAACTATGTTAATTTGAATGCAACACATTGATTAGTACATTGATTCGAAATCACTACCTAACAGTCATCATGTGGTCCAAATTTATATAATCATTCTATCTATAAATCTAGGTACTCTGGATTGTAAGATATGCAAAGTAATGTGAGACCAGTTGTCTTCCTTGATAAAGACAATTTATGAATTTCCTTTTCAGTATTTCTAATTAAAAAAAATAACTGGCCCCTGGCTGATGAATTTCAATGTTTTTGAAAATTGAGGCAGCCCCTTCCATATTTGAATACCTCTCACTGGCAAAGAACTCTTATTTGCACAAAATTTGGCCATTTAGAACTTGTCTGTGATTCAAGATTCATTCTGACGGTCTTCTAAACATCATTCACACTTTTCATCTGCATTTTAAATCATCCTTTTCCTTAGCATTCTTTATTTTGTACCTATATGACTAAACATGTTTTTTTAAATTATTTCAGCATATTATGAGGATACAAATATTACGGTTACGTATATTGCCCATGCCTCTCCTCCTCCCTCGAGGCAGAGCCTCAAGCATGACCATCCCCCAAACATTGCACATCTCACTCATTATGTTTGTATATACCCATCCCCTTCACCCCCTCCCACCCGCCAGACACCTGACAAATGTTATTCCTATGTGTCCACTTAGGTGTTGATCCATTAATACCAATTTCCTGGTGAGTACATGTTGTGCTTGTTTTTCCATTCTTGAGATACTTCACTTAGTAGAATGGGTTCCAGCTGTATCCAGGAATATACAAGAGGTGCTATATCACCATTGTTTCTGAAAGCTGACTAGTACTCCATGGTATACATATGCCACATTTTGTTAATCCACTCATGTATTGATGGGCACCTGGGTTGTTTCCACAACTTTGCAATTGTGAACTTTGCTGCTATAAACATTCGAGTGCAGGTGTCTTTTTCATAGAGTGACTTT